>JANEYF010000452.1:602500-607500 GCA_029963845.1 Rhamnusium bicolor
GATATTTGTATCCTGAGAAGGGAGGTATGATGTGACAGCAGTTAACTGACCATCAGATAGCTCTTGTCCACTATAATTCATTGAAGCAGGGAGTCAATGTTTATATTTTTTGCTTGACATATAAGCCCAAAATTTATAAGGTTATCCTTGATACTATCTTCAATTTTTAATAAAAATGATGTATGACTGCTTTTAATGTCGGCCTTTATTTTTGACCTTAACAGTTAAAATTCTTCATGTAGTTGCCTATTTCCTGTTTTTTTATATTGCAGGAGCATTTTATATTTTTGTTTTATGTCAGTTACAATACTGTTAGTAAACCATTGAGGATATTTACTGTTACGAGGCTTTGATTTGGGAACACAGACATTCATAATATCATATAGATTATTATATAAGAAGTTATATACAAGCATCATCCGCATCTGTGTAATTCGTAAGAGGTGACCAGTCAATCGTCTTACATTTTCATAAAGCGAGATGAAATCAGCATAACGAAAGTTATATGACATGTTGTCATTATAATTTAAATTTGATGAATTAGTGACATATTTAGTTCTGATTGTTAATTCATTATCAAGAGCAGGACGATATGAATCTTCTTTTTAGAAGTATATCAGCGGATTTACTGACTAGACATGATTTTTGAGCAAAATACTAAGTCCAAAATATTATTATTTTGATTTGTCATGGGATTGTATTGATAGTGGGAATAAAACTCACGCATATTGTTCAGACTATTTGCCTGTATATTATATAACTGATTATTATGGTATACTGGTATATTAAAATCTCCAACTAACAGCAAATCCGGACCATCGTTGCACTCGAGTGACATAAATAATTCGGAAAATACATTATAGTATTCAACAGACAATTTTGGAGGTATCCTTTATAGTTCTTGTGAATAGTTTTTAAAGCTGTTTCTACAGAAACATCTTTAAATTTTATCTGGCTTTCCTTAATAGCTGCAGCCTCGTGTGGATTGATTTGTAGTATCACAGCTTCTATTTGTTGTAAATATTCAGCATAATATAAAGCTGCCCCCAACTATGTTCCCCAACGTGTAAGAATCGACTGTGGTGTTCGGGAATACCAGGACACTTGCTATAAAATGCACGAAGACGTTTAGGAGATTTAAGAAACACTTTTTTTGTACTTGGTATTAATGCATCTAACTCTGGAAAACCTTATCGAATAGTTTCTGCCACAAAGTGTAAAGCATGAACTTTACACGTAACATGTACCAACCTGTAACCGTGTTCTTGAAGAGAACGGCCTGCCAAATGCATTGTTGCGGCACCATCGGTCACAAACATCAACACTTGACTTTTTGACAGGACAAATTTTTCTAACATCTCCAGCACCACCCACGTAATTGTTTGACCAGTACACAGTTAGTCTTTTACTAGCTAGTAACAGTAAAAATATCGGTTCAAGAGGGTCCAGTACACGTACCATAACCTTTAGAAGAGATTTTTTTTTACAATCTGTCGTCTCGTCAACACATGTCTATAGTCGTGTATTTTTAGTACACATTTAATCTTATTTACAATGTCTTCGCTTACAATTGGTACATAGTTACGCAACGTCGTGTGACTTGGTAACGTCACCTTGGGATTGTATTTATTCCAGAACTCCTGAAATGGTTGTATATCGAGTATGTGCAGCGAAACATCACAGACAATCAGCATGAGGAGTTAATCGAACATAAACAGTGTTGTCAAAGGCACGCCATTTTTTTTAGTTTTATGTCGCACAGAATTTACGTGACGTTTACAGTCACGTTTGTCCCAGAACATTAGGTCTATCTCGCACACCTGACAAATTATTGTAGCACCATTGTATAATAAATCCGGGAATTCACTGATAAATTTATTCACTTTGTCAGTGTATGGCCGTTTTTTACCCTTGGGCAGGTCTGACATACGTTATTATTAAGTTGATATCAAGAATAAAATATAACAAATAAAATTATCAACAATACAACGGAGAGGAATAAATTACGTTGTACACACCACGAGGTATAACAATAGACTAAAATCAAATGTTAGTTTTTGCTAAAATAATTAACAAGTCTCGCGTGCCTATTTGGGTATTTCTCTACCTGGCACAGCCCGTGATTTGCGGACCGATTTGCCAACTCTAATCATGAATTGCTTGCTGTCCGGCATCGACATTAAATAATTCGTGCGTTTTAGTATTCAATCCTCGAACCTCAAGTAAATATTTTTCTTGATATTGATAAGAATTAGCCGCGCGCAAGTTAGGTTCAGACCTGGTGGGAGACGGTGTTGACCTTCATAGGTGGAGATCTGGGTTTGTTATTTAACATTAAGAATATCATTTTTAAATGCTTCTCTTCTTTGCTTATAAACATAGCAGTTCTTTCTATCTGATATAGCATGATCGATATTAATGTCTAAATTTTGCTTACCTTTAATATTGGTACATTTTAAAGATGCCGAAGGATTACAATCCTGCTGATTACCTGCACATCTCGGACATACGAATACGTTATTCAAAAGTGTCGTATATAGAATAGTAATCGTAACCAATAAACAATTAACCATTTTTCATTGCCTTAACATATATATTTGGATCTAATGCAGAGTAACTTGATATATATTGGACTTATTTTTGACAGCATTGATACTAATTAGTTTTAAGTCACAAATATCCTCGAACAAATACTTATTTTTGAGTTTAATCAGTTTAACAATCTCATCAGTTTCAAGTTTCTCGATTAGTCCGACAACTTTTATCCTCGGGTGTAGATTTGTAACATCCTTAACTTCATATTTGTCAGCTAATTTACTTGTTGCAATTTTCTTGTAATTTTTTGACTTCTTTATTAGTATTGCAGCTGATAACGAGACCTCCATTACTAACAGTTAAGATTGTCAACAAATTTTAGATGACATATTACATTTGGTGAATGTGGTACCACCAGAAGACATAATGAATGAAAGAAGGAAAAAGGTACAATTTCGGGAAAAAAATCAAAATTTTTATTACATTTCTGGACGAATTATAATGAAAAACATAACTTTATGGAAAAACTGTCTGCATTTCTGTAGTATCGCGATAGCAACCACAGTTGTTGAGATAAAGCTTTAAAATTTGTTACACTTGTTCTAAAGACCAAAGACAATGAAAAATTTTGTGATGAGCAAAATTGGCCAGCTGAAAAGGGGTCCACTGGACCCAAACTTTCTATTTACAGTAAAATATTATAAATAATGTCTACTATATCAAGTGAATAAAATATATTTTCCAAGTACTTAAGGGACCTAGTCAGGAAAAAGTTTCGGATAACTGTGTCATCTCTAGAAAGTTTTATACATGCGCCGCTGAATAATTTGGCTCTTGACTATACCTTCACTGGACGTTTTATTTACCGACTTCGACGGTGCGATTCCCGATAGAGGTAACACTTCCTTGCTCCATTTGTAGTGACAAAGATACTTATTTAGGAAATTCATTTTAACCAAATAGTACGGAATAAAAGTTTGAACTTGCTGAGCATAATTATGAAGATTCATTCTAGAAGATATGTATGAATTTTACCTCGAAAGTGATCGATATTATAATTCAGGAGCTAATCACGTTCAAATTTCACTTATATTTACAGTATAAATTTTCCCTACAAAAGTGAAAATTAATTAAAATAGATATACATGTACCCTCTGAAGTACACTTTCAACTACTGATCCTCCAAATTTGGTGTAATTTGACCAAACCGTATGTAAGAAATAAATTTTGAAAAATTACCTTACAAACACTGGTTCGATTAGTCCTTTTAAATAAAGCTGCTGTAAACTGAAATTTTGTACGTGTTTTGACCTCATAAGGAAATGGGATTAGGATAAATCTGGCAGTTTGACATTTGAAGTATCTAATTTAGTTACAAGAAATGACTATGTCAATAAAGATTATTAAAATATATGACATGAATTATTATTGACAGTATCGAAGGACGCTGACAATTAATTATTAAAAAATTTTTATGAAACATTTCAAGGTATGTTTTAAAATTAAATTGAGGTAAGTGAAGCATTAAATAAAATGATTTTTAGATCAGTAGCACATAAGAAAGTTATGTGCTAGCCACATCAGATATTTTAATTCACATTTGTCTCATTACAATTTTATAAATAATTGGTTAGACACTCAGCTGCGCTATTGCTCCTTCAGGTATCTGTATTAGATCTTCGCAAAAAGATAAAGATACGGCTAAAGACATGATAGGTCATAAATCAATTGCACACTAATAAATTACTCACAAACTGAAACAATGTTTTGACGTATTGCCTAGAATGTCTTTATCGTAGAATGTATAAAGCAGACGATTGTTAGACGCAGATATCTCCCACAAGAGTGAAAACATGACAGTGGTCTCGTTAAGTGCCCATTGTTTAATTCAATAAAGTAATAGATTGTTAGTCTATTTGTTTATCGCTTTTATCGTACCTTTTGTTGTTTTATTGAGCTGATCATTAATTTTTATTGTGTGGTTTTGGTAATAAAAATAAAATTGTAAACTGCCTTGTTATTATATGTTAAGTAATCAATATTACCTTACTTACGATTTATCACCACACGAAAAAATGTAGGTGGCATACTGAATAAATAATTTATATTATACATTTTCTGAATTGTTTTAAATTCTATGGCTGCTTTCCCACGCTTGTTTAGTATTTTTTTACCTAATGTTATTTTTTTCTTTTACATTATTTCATGTTTATTGAAACAATTGTTTTTAAATGAAACGAGCTTTGGATTATTTGTTAGTTATTCTTTTAAAAAATTTAAGTGAACCAAATCTTGCTTGTGATGTGTATTTCATTGTGTTTGTCTACACAAAATTTTAATTTTATAAATCAAATTGTGCCACAACAATTAATTTTTTTGAACCAGTATGTTCACAATTTTAATTTCTAAAAAATAATCAACTAATTGAATTGATTCAGTTATTTTGTTTTTTGACTATTTGAGTT
>JANEYF010000452.1:610000-643551 GCA_029963845.1 Rhamnusium bicolor
ATATATATATATATATATATATATATATATATATATATATATATATATATATATATATATATATATATATATATATATATATATATATATATATATATATATATATATATATATATATATATATATATATATATATATATATATATATATATATATATATATATATATATATATATATATATATATATATATATATATATATATATATATATATATATATATATATATATATATATATATATATATATATATATATATATATATATATATATATATATATATATATATATATATATATATATATATATATATATAATACAAAATAGCTTGATTTAATGGCAAAAAATGCCAAGGTGGAAAAATGCAAATGAATTGCAAATGTCAGAAGATTTCAAACCGTGAACACGTGTTTCTGACTAATTGGTCATCCTCAGCACGGTGTAGCTAAGTTAAATGATGGATATAAGAAGACACAAAAGGAAATCCACTGACAGAAAGCCCGTCGCACCTTTGTGGCTTCCACTCGGATGGCTCTATATTAGATCATCGAACACGTGGACAACTATAGCAACCTGCGTGGTATTTCCAACCCAGAAACTTAGCTACACCGTGCTGAGGACGACCAACTAGTCAGAAACACGTGTCCATGGTTTTGCATTCTTCCGCCATTTGCAATTTTTTGCATTCTTCCACCTTGCATTCTTTATACGGGCGTACCTAGTAAATATATATACATATATACATATATATATATATATATATATATATATATATATATATATATATATATATATATATATATATATATATATATATATATATATATATATATATATATATATATATATATATATATATATATATATATATATATATATATATATATATATATATATATATATACAATATATATATATATATATATATATATATATATATATATATATATATATATATATATATATATACAGGGTGAGCCACGGTGGGTGGAGTATTAGAAGTATATGGAGAACGGATCAACCGATTGCTTTGAAATTTTGGTTGCCAAGATAACCGAGTATGATCTCTCCAACTAAAATATTTTCGAAAGTGCGGTGTTGCCACTTATACGTAAAACTGGCAACATCTTCGTTATTTTAAATGGAATACCCTGTATATTTTTACGTTTTTTGGATCGTCGTCTCCTTCTGAGTAACTTTTTATTAATATTTCCCTATACCTATCTCAAGCCGTTTTCGAGATAATAATTCTTTTCTGAATTTATTGCCAGAAATTTGACTTTCAGTAAATCGTGCTTTCTCCTACCTACGCAGCAATTAAAAGATAATTTTTTAGTTGCGGCTAGGCAAGGCCTGGGGGCATCTCCTCCATTAATCAAATGTTTCGAATATCATACAGGGTGAGTTAGAGAACGCTTTCTACAAGTGACTTAGAAAAATGCACGAAAGTCAATTTTTTTAAATGGAATACCCTACATATTATTACTGATTAGGAAAGGCGATACATTTACCTCTTTAAAAAGGTAATATACTCTATACCTAATGCACATCGTTTTCGATTTATGGGCAATTTTCTGTAACCTTACCAAGAATATTAGTCTTTTGGTATATCATAACGGGTGGGCCATGAAATTTTTGTTTTGTCATTTAGTAATGACAACAGATGTTATTTTTCTAAATAAATTTGACGTTAGTGATATTTGCACCTAATTTGAATAGCCTATGTAGCACAAATATGGTAGAAAATAATTATACAAACACGGTTTTAATTGATTTGTTTACTATCCATGGACAGTGCAATAAGATTATCAGCAGAACTTGTAGAAGATTTAATGAGAAATATCCGAATTTGCCGCAGATCAGAGGAATTTTATAAATTTTGGTTCATCATTAAGAGAACAATAACAGTGTCAGTATTAGGAAAAAATAATAACTAAGCAGCAACAACAGTAACAAAGTCCTAAGTAGCAATAACAAATAATACCAATAACAGTAATAAATATAAAAATCTTAAAAATATTGTTATAATTGTTCGAAATGTAGACGGTTAACTTGTTTCTTGTAGCAGCTCTTATTTCAGCGGGGTCCAAGTTTTCAATCTCTTGAATCACTCGACGTTCTAATTCTTCCCTGTTGTGAACTGGAGTTTTATAAACTCTATCTTTAAGAGTACCCCAAAGATAAAAATCTAACGGGGAAAGGTCAGGGGACCTCGGAGGCCAATTCCACGGTCCCAAACGTCTAATCCAACGATCATCGAAAAAGCGGTCCAACTCCATACTAATTTCGTGTACAATGTGCAGGCGCCCCGTCGAGTTGATACCAACAAGTTATATATTTTTCAATTGACATAATATCAAGGAAATCTTCCACAATTGTTCTAATTATATCTAAATATTTTCTGGAATTCAATTTTTCGTCGTATATGTAATATTTTATTTTGTCATCCATTAACATACAAAACACATTGAAACTAAATTTGACTTGAAAGCCAGCCTCTCTAGTAACGTGAGGTTGTCTGTGGCCCAATGGTGACGATTTCGTGTGTTACAAATCCCTTCCCTAGAAAATTTTGATTCATCAGTCCATATAATTTTCTTTGAAAAATTGGAGTCCTCTTGCATACGTACAGGTAACATTTCATAAAATTCTATTCTCTGTAGATAATCCTGAGGCATGAGAAATTGGACTCTTGTAAATTTGTAATTATGCATTTTATGGTTTGCTAGTATTCTTCGAATGGATGAATATGGCAATGCTAAATCCTGCTCAGCACAACGTATGGAATACTGGGGATTTGCATGAAAATATGCTAGCACATTGATTTCATTTACCTCGTCAGATGTCATAGGTTTAGGTAAATTTCTTGCTTCTCTTAATGACGAACCAAAATTTATAAAATTCCTCTGAATTCGTAAAAACTTTCTGTTGTTCATCTGCGGCAAATTCGGATATTTCTCATTAAATCTTCTGCTGAAGTTCTGCTGATAATCTTATTGCACTCTGGATATAAACAAATCAATTAAAACCGTGTTTGTATAATTATTTTCGGCCATATTTGTGCTACATAGCTATTCAAATTAGGTGCAAATATCACTAACGTCAAATTTATTTAGAAAAATAACATCTGTTGTCATTACAAAATGACAAAAAAAATTTCATGGCCCACCCGTTATGATATACCAGAAGACTAATATTCTTGGTAAGGTTACAGAAAAGTGCCCATAAATCGAAAACGGTGTGCATTAGGTATAGAGTATATACCTTTTTAAAAGAGGTAAATGTATCGCCTTTCCGAATCTGTTATAATATACAGGGCATTCTATTTAAAAAAATTGACTTTCGTGCGTTTTTCTAAGTCACTTGTAGAAAGTGTTCTCTAACTCACCCTGTATGATATTCGAAACATTTGATTAATGGAGGAGATGCCCCCAGGCCTTGCCTAGCTGTAACTAAAAAAATATCTTTTAATTGGTGCATAGGTAGGAGAAAACACGATTTACTGAAAGTCAAATTTTTGGCAATAAATTCAGAAAAGAATTATTATCTCGAAAACGGCTTGAGATAGGTATAGGGAAATATTAATAAAAGTTACTCAGAAAGAGACGACGATCCAAAAAACGTAAAAATATACAGGGTATTCTATTTAAAATAACGAAGATGTTGCCAGTTTTACGTATAAGCGGCAACACCGCACTTTCGAAAATATTTTAGTTCAGAGAGATCATACTCGATTATCTTGGTAACCAAAATTTCAAAGCAATCGGTTGATCCATTCTCCATATACCTCTAATACTCCACCCACCGTGGCTCATAATATATATATATATATATATATATATATATATATATATATATATATATATATATATATATATATATATATATATATATATATATATATAAATACGGGGTGTAAAAGGATCATGGTACACCCCTTTTCTCCTTTAGCTTAAGAGGCATTTTTTTGACATACAAGTGATTTTTTTCACTTCCGGATTTTTAAATGGAATACCCTGTATATTATTGCATTTTTGAATTCTGCATAATTTTCTAAATCCAACGATACCAAATAAATGACATGAGATGTCATTTATTTGGGAATTTTGAACACAATTAACAAGAATTTTAAACAATTTTTAAAGACACAATAAAAACATCGGTAAACCAACAAATGTTTGACAAGCTAAATATTTCACAGTTTTCAAAGCCAGCTTAGTTACTTCTTAACATTTACTTAGAACAAAATTGTATTTTCCTATTTTCTTTTAGCTGTAAGTGTGTTTATATTTACCACACATTTTAATACGACATATGAGTACATTCCTTATTAATAGTTCTAATAAATGGTACCACGGTACCAATATGGTTCCATTTGAAAAAATTGAGTTTTTTCTCCAAAAAATTTTAATGAACTTTATTTGCTCATAAATCATGTAATTTAGTATTTTTGATGGGATTTCGATTTTGCTAACATTACACAGATCATTTAGAATAAATCGGAACCATCATGGCACATTTTAATGGAAAGGTAAAAATTATATTATAAAAAAATACTGACGTTTGAAATGTCACTTATTTGGTATCGTTGGATTCAGAAAATTATGCAGAATTCAAAAAATGCAATAATATACAGGGTGTTCCATTTAAAAATCGAAAGTTAGTGTAACTTCCGGCGAAATCAGAAGTGAAAAAAAACACTGGTATGTAAAAAAAATGCTGCTTACTATGTATAAAAGATATCCCAAATTTCAATCAATTATCTTCAAAACTGAAGGAGAAAAAGAGGGGCGTACCATGAACCTGTTACACCCGGTATATATATATATATATATATATATATATATATATATATATATATATATATATATATATATATATATATATATATATATATATATATATATATATATATATATATATATATATATATATATATATATATATATATATATATATATATATATATATATATATATATATATATGTATATATATACATAGCATTTTTTCATAAATGTAACCCTCACCCGTGCAGCTTTGGTTTTGGATTCGGGTGTTGTCTAATTTCTCGGTGATTTTAAGTGTTATGTTTATATTATTATAAAATAATGAATATCCTGACACAAAATAATTATAATTGTTATATATTGTATATATCACAGTAGGAAAAATTCTAATGTGTGTTGTTCGATCTTGTATTTAAATAACTTTAGAAAATATGATTTAATTACAATTATATTAGCCAAATAAATCAATTGTGTATAAAAGAAATACGGAATATGAAAAACGTTGTGTAGGCTAAAGAATGTTTTGTTTACCATAAACTTAAATGTCAAATTGACGGATTTGATTTAAATAATAACAGCAGATTTTAATTTTTCAACTTTTCATTACTCGTTTCTTGAACCACTAAATTACCAAATTATCCATCTTCTTGTCTCTCATTTCATTCAATGAATTGAATCTCAAAATTCACTGCGATACATACGATAAATAATAATAATTTTTATTTACTGTCAGGATATTTATTACTTTATAATACTACTACAAATTAACTAAATAAAAAATAGTTTGATAACAGTTCCCCTAAAGTAAAGAAATTACTTATTTAAAAACATACACTTGAATTTAGGAAAATTGTCGCCCCACATTGGGCGCCAAAATGAGTTTAAAATATTTACATATCTTAAAAATATTTTTCCAGCTAATATAGCCTGCCATCTCCTTATTTTCGTTACTAACCAACTGCAACTGATCTACTTCGTAGACAATCTATACTACTCTTTTGGTATACTTACATTTATAATATATCTAATTCATATGAAAATTAAATATGGTTAACCTACAAGAAGCTAATGTGGTGGTGCTTCCATGGTCTGCAGGGTAACTCGATCTGTCATCGATCGGACATGTGTGGGATATAATTGGTAGAAGAGTGGGACATTTACGTCCCTCGGATAATTTTGAACCATCTTCAGCTTCACATCCAAGGGGCTAAGTGTGAGATACCGCAAGCTGACATTGATCATTTCATTAACACCCTACTTAATATAGTGAATAAGTTCATTTGAAATCACGGTGCAACCACTCATTACTATATAATTTTTTTATTTTGCATTTCACAATGTTAATTTCAATCACTTTAAAATATCATGCTGGGGGACAACTTTGTTGAGAATTTCAATATAATTGCTGAATTAATTCATGGTGTTGCATATTTTATTCAATTCACAATATGTCTTAATCGATGACTAAATTCACAACAAGGGGTTATTTGTTGCATTCTATTTTACATATAGCTGTGCCCCTGATAAAAAAACAGCATGATAAGTTGGTCTCTAAACAGAAAGTAGCCTCTCATTATATACTCGGTTATGTAGTCATTAATTATACTATTAAACAGACGATGAAGTGAACTGACTTTTATTGTTTTCTTATAATGACTTCCACAGATTAGAACATAATTAATGATATAGACACCTCGTTTATCAAACACGAAGCAAAGTGTTATTTAATGTTCACAATTTTTTTGCAGAAAATTTTTAATAATAAATCTGCCGTGGAATAACATAAAGCAATTTATCATTGATATGGTACTAGTAAATGTACTAGGAATACATTACTTCCTGTTTTTATAACAAATTTCCTGATATATGTAATAGTAAATGCAAAGTGGCTGAATGAATATCCATAATTAATGTGGGAGTATACATATACTGTCGATAAAAATGTTTTTAAATTTTCCTTGGTTGAGTTAACGGTACATAAAGGGCAGTATTTACCCTCATATGATTTTATGAAAATACATTTGAACGTGTCTGTTTAAAAGTATCGTACGGTCAAATGAGTTATAAATGACAGAATAGGTGTAGGCATTTTAAACTATGTAGAAATTTAGCACATAATTATAATATATATTAGAATATATTAATTTAAAATATTTTGTGCATGTCGTATTGTAGAAGGGCGTATTTCTCCTTTAGGTATTTAAAGTCAACAACCTCTAGCACTGCCTTAAAACTAGTTTTATCGAATTTCAATATAATGACGAATGACTAATTCGAAATATGTGTAACACATACATTAAATTAATTTTCAATTGGCAATTACTATACACAGAAATCAATATCTGTCTACAGCAAAGAAATATGTTTTCTAGAAGTGGCAATTTCTTAGATATTTCTGTTTATTTATATGTTTATTGTCTAGTGTTATTTTACGGAAGTATGTGCAGCAATAAGCCAACATATTTAAATTCCTATGGTACTCAACTGAAGTACTTACTAAGGTACTATAGCTTCAAGTGATGAAGGTCGACAAACAAGAAACACTTCTCGAAGACACAACAGCTTATAAGAAAAACATTCGTCAAGCTACAAACAAAAAGTCCTTGAATTACTAAAATTAAAACTCTTTCATTACGCCCCATTCAAATTGGATTAAAAGCATTTTTAAGATTATTTTGACGTGTACTTTCATAATATCCATCTCAAAACTTCTGGGTTGTATTAATTTGACATAACAATTAGTATTGTGGCAGATCAGCATTTGGTTTAAATAACAAAAATGCTTCCATGATGTTTCAAATATATCCTTTGGCATGCATCATTAATCCTAAGCATTTTTTTGTCAAATATAACGCTGAAGTGACTGGAATCTCATTATGTTACTTGTGATGGGAATTTTCATATCATTCACAGCATCGGTTAAGTTTTAAATTGAATAGAAAACAGTAAACAGACTAACACTAAACAAATTGACATAGTTAATGTATTCTATTTAATAAGAAACACAAAACATTAATATCAATAGCGAAAATAAACTAAATGTAAAATATGCGTAAAAAAAGTAAATCGAAAAACCAAGTTTCTGTTGCTAGATTTATGTTTAATAAAAGAGCATTATCAAAATATATAAAATAAATGCTTTAATTGTGATTGGTCACTGGTAAAAGATTTTTGCCCAATAAATGTAAATTCAGTTGTCTCTGAGGAGATAAGATTGTAAAATAATCAAAACTAGGTCCATAAAAAAATATAAAATAGATCATAAATAAATAATTAGGAGAGGTTTAATTAAACTGTAAAATAATATTATTTGAAACATTTTTTGCTAATTGGGGTCGAAAGGGAAATTATTTACTAACTTACAATCTTATCACAATAACGTATAACTTTCATATCTTTTTAAAATCAAATTTTTCCTGGCTAGTTTTATTCCGAACCTGTCAAGTTTATTAGGGCTATATAATATTGTCTAAAAAAAAAATATCCTTTGTCTAACAGAGAATCTCTGAAACTTATTATAAAAGATGACTATGAAAATTATATACGTAGTCTGTACAACTATTCACATAATCGATATTTTTAATTTCAAATCTCTTCAAATGCACAATTTGAAAATTTGTATGATTGAAATTGTTTTACAATTTTCTATCAGGGCGATTAATATCCATGAAGTTATTGTCTAGTCAGAAACCAAAAATAAATAAATTGTTAAATATGTTTTTTTAGTACTTTTATCACTAAGATCAATTTCACTTACAGTTGACTCAGAATCACTCGGTAAAGCTTAACATGAGCACACGTTCTTCGACAAACTGGTCTTTTCAAGAAAAAATTAAAAAAAGTGGGGATAGGAATTTCATTTATAAAAAAAAAAATAAAATGATTTTAGTTACAGGAGATTCATAAAATAGTGTGGTTTATTTTTGAAAAAGTCGTGTTATCTTTGGAAAACATAAACAAGTTGCCGGCAGTTAATACAGTTGTAGTTTGAGGGGGTCCTAAGATTAAAATTTTCCCCATAAAAAAGATGTATAAATTAAAAACAAGTATTTAATAAAGGTAAAATTAATTTACAAATAGTTAAAATTTTAAGAATAATCCTAAATAAGGTACAAAGTCGTAAACCTTTCACTGTAATAAAAGTTGCAAACTTTGAATAATTTTATACACAAGGAGAATGAGGAAGCTTTAATTGTGATTGCTCACTAGTACAAGATTTTTGTAAATAAATGTAAATTAGTTGTCTCTGAGGAAATACCCATTGTAAAATAATAAACTAGTCCACAAAAAAAAAAAGCAAAGGAATAAATCATAAATAAAACATGTCCTAAAATTGTTATGGGGATTTTTTTTTTTTTTTTTTATGGACTATTTTGTTTATTATGGTCAGTGTATATCGATGGTGTTCTTCTACCTTTGTCTCTGTTTTCTGCAGTTCCATGGCTCACATCAGGAAGCGCCACTGCTTATGAGTACTATTTAAATAGAAATAGGTAATAATTAAAACAACCAGAAAAACTATAGTTATAAAATTAAATAAAATAAGTTCTGTGACACTGCATCAAATAAACATTTAATAAGTTCATACTTGCAGTAGGATAATAATAGTCTGGTGCACAAGGAGTTCCAATCGTTTTAATGCACTATTTCTATAAGAAAATATTTAAAATTCTTCAGAAATCAGCAATTTTCAGCCGTATGTTGGCACTGTACATACTGTTGACTAAATTACCCATAATTCAGTAAGAAAATCTCTCTTTTTTAGAGGTGGCTAACCTAGGACACGCGTGGTCAAGTTGACACTAGAAAAATTTCACTGGTGCGTGACTCGGTGGGGCGTACACATTTTTTTTTAAATATTATTTCTATTTGAACATATTAAATGCATAAATTTGTTTGTCAAAAATTGTTAAAATGTGAATGAAGGCATCCCAATTTGTGCATTATAGGAGGCAATATCCAAATATGATATGACTGCTCATTGTAAATAGTGAGTAGTTCTTTCTCATCCCACAGCATGCGCAAAATGTGACTATATATATTGTTTTTTTTATTCAAGTACGTTTTCGGTAAAATCTGATACATTAATGTTATATTTAGTACTAATGAATTTGGCAAGTTTTACAAAGATAAATTAGTGTTTTTGACATCTTTACAATTATTTAAAATCAGAAAAGTGGCATCACGTTACCAGTAGCGACATAAGTGTGATGTTTTTATGTTCTGTAGTTCAGATTCGTAGTACAGTTGTTATTTGATATTTCGTTTTGTTGGTAACGTTCGGCAATATGTTTTTTGTACACAAAATCTCTAGTTAACTACTTACTTGTTTATTTTGCAATTAATACGCATATAGTTTAATTCAAACTTATTTGCAACATAAAAATTGTCGGCTTCTTTGACGGCGGTAAAGGAATCAAAGGAGCCGACACTTTTTATGTTGCAAATAAGTTTGAAATAATCTGTACATAATACATTCCTTAAAAAAAAAGTTAATAGACGGTGTATGTAGCTACATACACCGTCTATTTACATTTCCATTAAGCGAAGAGAATTTTAAAAAAAGAAGTTAACGTAATCAAAGAAATTGCAAGAAACAATGGCTATAAAGAAAACCTAATTGATAAACTAATAAAAAACAAACAAAAGAAAAATTTACGTAAAGAGTTTTATGCCGCTTCTTCTCAGGAATGCAATAAGAGATATAAATGTATTAATTATAGGCCTAAGATCCGCAATAAAGTTAGTAATAAACTGAATAAACTGGGATGTAGAACAATTTCAGTAAATAAAAATAATTTAGGTAAAATGTTAATTAATAATAAAGACAAAACTGAAAAGCTACAAAAAACAGAAGTATATGAGTTAAAATGTAGTGACTGTGATGCTATATACATTGGACAAACTGGACGAAATGTAAAAAAACGATTCGAGGAACACAGGAAATCTATTGTAAACAATGTATATAGTACGGGCATGTCAACACATTGTATAGAGAACAGTCATTTTATAGATTTAAATAATGTCAAATTACTCCATTCGGAAAAGAAAGGAAAGAGAATTGATCTATTAGAACAATTAGAAATAAGTAAGGCTGTTAAGAATAAGAAAAATGTAACGAATGAACAACAAATTTTTTACCGGCCACCATATTTTAAATAAAATAATTTAGATTTTAAAAAATAAAGTAATATTCAACTTTTAAAAACATATTTTATAATAGTTTTATAGTAGGTACCAGATGTGGTTATATATAAGCAATGAATACAAATTTTACTGTTCAGTATTCCCTGTACTCTTGACAAAGGCCTAAAAAGCCGAAACACGTGTAGAGTTTCTAATAAAATATTTTTGAAATATTAAAAAGCAAATTTCTTTCATATATTTAAAAAATTAAAAAATAATTCTTTTATACAATTCACGATATGATTTTGGTGGTGCCATTTAGTAATATGTTTTCTCTCTTGGAACTGGTATACTTCCGTCATTTTTGAAATGTAAATTTATTGTCTGCATAACTCATCTTTATTTCTGCCGCTTGTGTTCGAGGTTCGAAGCGAAATGATGTTGAAAATTGAAATTTGAAATGATGAATCACTCACACCGCGACTGTGGATCTCCCTCTGCTGCCAAAAGTCAAACGTAATGGTGCACTAATGGCCATGTTCGCCTTTTCGTGGTTATCTGTATACTATTTGTTTATGTTTTTTTTGAAAAAAATACCTTGGCAATAATTGTTCTATTCACAAAAATTGACAATTATAAAATACAGAATTCTGCAGCTAAAGTTAATGCAAGATGGTTCGTGGTCGAACAGTAAGGACACTTCCTCTCACCTTGGAGACCCGGGTTCGTTGTCCGGTTGAGGTACTGGGATTTTTGTTAAAGCAGAAATTAATTCTAGCATGCTTGGATATTGGGTCTGCGTCTGTTATCTCTAAATGTGTAGCTTCATTTGGTATCTCGATGTGCCTTAAAGGATACAGGGGGTTGTGAAGTAATATTATACTTTCCAGATGCGTCGACAAATATCAATAAATTAAATTCTATTCTTTTTCATTCACGATCAAAAACGTTTACAGAATATTTTTACATGCCATGTATTTATGTAAATTTACATTTTAAAGCAAATTTTTTTATAATTTTTTTTGCAGATAACAGGCTCGTTTTACCGCAATATATTTATACAAAAGTACAAACTAATGTAATTTATTAATCTCTCATAAATCATACAATTATTATTAAAATGAACAATTGAATAATATTTATTGTGAGACATACATAGTTATATTTTTAGATATATGTGCATCATCAATTTGCTCATGTCTATTTTCATTATTAAATATTAATAGAGTGATTCGTATGTATTTACAATTCACATAAATTTATTATGCGAGCTGTTTGTAATAATGGAATATGCAGTACAACTAAAGGTGATTGGACTGCCAGACATCGGACAGACTGACTGACATGCCTGCTGGCGAGTCTGGTCCACAACACACGCAGCCGACAACAAATTATCAGGTTATCACAATTACCTGATTATGTCGGATACTATTAAAATGATTCCACATTATTACCACTCATATATTTCACAGAACTGCCGGTTTCACCTACAGAGATATACTTTGCTTACGCATAGCAATGAGATTTATACTGTACACTTTGTCCCTCAAGAAGTACATGACTTGCATATTTAGCTAAAGGAACTGTTTATTTAATTTAAGAATCAGATAGGTTCTTTACTTTAGTGATAGATATCTAATTGCTAAAAATTAAATTCTATTCTTTTTTATAAATTTATCATCTACACATGATCGAAGATAAAATACGATAATATTTCCACAAATTAATGTACATACTTAAATTGTTTGTTAACCATCTTCAAAGTCCCTTTGCAATCCTTTTAAATATAGGATTTAACTTTTAAAGAATATGATACCCCACCAATATGGTCACGAATGGAACGGTCATAAAATGCTCAAGAGTCTAATAAAGATTAGTGGTTGATGTTGAATATAAATAAGACCACTGTAATAGAATCAAATGTCTAAATTCTCGAAATGGCGGGAAATATTATAGCTTTTGCCTCAGACTTCATTATTCTTTTTATATACTTCGATTGCATTATTCTCATTATTACAAATTTTTAATTCTAGATTCTAATTCCAGAAAAAGTCACAGCTATTGTCTCCGTCCTCCTGAAATGCCCTCGATGTTGGTCAAGTATTAATTTTAATTTAGAATTTAGAACTACCGCTTGTAGTATGTGTGCTAGGACACCAGGAGAAAGGGGCGACTATAATTTAAGGGTACTAATTTTCATTCAAGCTCCAGTTATGATGATGTCGAAAGATGGCAGAAAGGTATGATATATATATATATATATATATATATATATATATATATATATATATATATATATATATATATATATATATATATATATATATATATATATATATATATATATATATATATATATATATATATATCATACCTTTCTGCCATCTTTCGACAACCTATGGCATACTGAAGAGAACAAATAAGTTCGAAATCGATCTGTGTCTGGTTAGGAATTGACAAATGATATTGGCTATCGATCTATCATGATTTGAAGGTGTAATTCAATGCAGGTCGGGGTATTTGCCCGCTGAGTTGTTGTTTCCTTCAAATCATATTTAATCACATTAGTTTAGTCCACCTGGGCTAGGGGTCGCCGCTCTCGGTACTTGCTGTGATGCAAGTCGCTATTCGCCACAGAGACATCGAGGATGTCGGTCGGATAGTAGCATTCAGACCATATGAGAAGTTTCATACCTCTCACCACTATTCACTTCACCATAGTTAGTATATAACTAGCAGGTTGGCCACTATCATTTGTCTGTTCCATAACCTATGGCATACTGAAGAGAACAAATAAGTTCGAAATCGATCTGTGTCTGGTTAGGAATTGACAAATGATATTGGCTATCGATCTATCATGATTTGAAGGTGTAATTCAATGCAGGTCGGAGTATTTGCCCGCTGAGTAGTTGTTTCCTTCAAATCATATTTAATCACATTAGTTTAGTCCACCTGGGCTAGGGGTCGCCGCTCTCGGTACTTGCTGTGATGCAAGTCGCTATCCGCCACAGAGACATCGAGGATGTCGATCGGATAGTAGCATTCAGACCATATGAGAAGTTTCATACCTCTCACCACTATTCACTTCACCGTAGTTAGTATATAACTAGCAGGTTGGCCACTATCATTTGTCTGTTCCATAACCTATGGCATACTGAAGAGAACAAATAAGTTCGAAATCGATCTGTGTCTGGTTAGGAATTGACAAATGATATTGGCTATCGATCTATCATGATTTGAAGGTGTAATTCAATGCAGGTCGGAGTATTTGCCCGCTGAGTAGTTGTTTCCTTCAAATCATATTTAATCACATTAGTTTAGTCCACCTGGGCTAGGGTCGCCGCTCTCGGTACTTGCTGTGATGCAAGTCGCTATCCGCCACAGAGAATTCGAGGATGTCGGTCGGATAGTAGCATTCAGACCATATGAGAAGTTTCATACCTCTCACCACTATTCACTTCACCATAGTTAGTATATAACTAGCAGGTTGGCCACTATCATTTGTCTGTTCCATAACCTATGGCATACTGAAGAGAACAAATAAGTTTGAAATCGATCTGTGTCTGGTTAGGAATTGACAAATGATATTGGCTATCGATCTATCATGATTTGAAGGTGTAATTCAATGCAGGTCGGGGTATTTGCCCGCTGAGTAGTTGTTTTCCTTCAAATCATATTTAATCATATATATATATATATATATATATATATATATAATAGGAATGATGTAGAAATATCCTGGGCTTTCGGTAATTTAAATAAATAAGAATAATATTTATTTTTTTTACGTTTCGGTTTATTACAACCATCACGCATCGTCAGAAAAAATCCGGATTATTTTAGTATTCTTATTGGTACCATTTTACATTTTATAACTATTGCAGATGAGTGTTTGTATGTGACTGAAACGTTTCAGTCATATACAGACACTCATCTGCAATAGTTATTACATTTTATAGCTATTGCAGATGAGTGTTTGTATATGACTGAAACGTTTCAGTCACATACAAACACTCATCTGCAATAGTTATAAAATGTAAAATGACACCAAAAAATACCAAAATAATACGTGTCCAAATAATGTTCAAAATCGGTTACTGTTGTAACCGGATATTCAAATAATCGGTTATTCGGATATCGAATATCTAAATACCCGACTATTCGGATATCTAAAAAATCGGCTATTCGGTTATCCTAAAACCGGTTAATCGGATATTTAAAAACCGGTTAATAATAAAACAGTTTAGATTGATTTTAGAATTCATATTCTAGAAGACAAATAAGTTTATAATATTTTCATTTCAGTAGGTCAGTAAGTACTGGTATAAAAAAACTCGAACCAACAATTTTATAACACTTTTTTTTTAATTAATCATAGGTAAATATTAAACAACTAAACTAAAGAAGATAAAATAACAATATTTGTATTTCTTGATTATTTTTTAAAATTATTATTTTGAAAAACTCGCTCTGAGGATGTTGAGTCATGACGAAAGTCTAGCTAGACTTGTTTCGTGTTATGATTGTGTATTATTGTGTTAACTAATCAATATTCGCAAACTGCGACAAAAATTACAAAATACAAAATATGTCAGGTTTTATACAAATTCTAAACTAAATAGGCGTCGGTGGCCAAACCGCTTTTAGCTTCAGATTTCTATATTTGAATGAAAAGAAATGCATATTATTATCCAAATAGTCAGTTATTCGAATAACCGGTTATTCGAATATTTAATTATCCATGTAATCAATTTCCAGATAACCGATAAATCGAATATCCGGTTATCCGAATAACCGGTTTTTGGTTTTGTACAAAACCGCGAATAATCCAAAACCGATTACCGATTATCAAAAAAACCGGTTTCATTTGCCAGCATTAATTTTAATTATTACTAAAACTGGCAGAAATGTGCGGTGGGGCATAGGCGTACGCATCATAATAAGCGTAATAAAAAAATAAACTAGTAACAAAAGCAAAAAACTGTTAAAATTTATAACAATGTATGTACAACTTATCCTCTTAACTATCTTAGTTGTCACAAACTGGAGGAGATCTGTAAAAACTTTGCAGATATGTTTCTATGGTTGTCTCCGTGAGTGATGTTCGCTGTGGTGAAAAAATATGCTTATATTTTGAGAACAACTATTCGATATCTATTGATGTAATACAGGCATACCTAAAATTGTCTTTGAACGCACTTAACCGATCTAGAGATGCACCATCAGTACCATCACAAATTTGTCTTAATCTGGTAAAACCAGTGTCTTGCTTTAACACACGTGCGAACTTTTCTCTAACGCGCTCATTTTTTGCGTCACCTATATCGTGTAGCAGTCGATATACTTCGTCCACTATTTGCAGTGACTCCGTAAACGACAACGTATTATTTTGTAAGTTTTTATGGTGTCATGTAATCTTTTATAGTTCTTGTAAATAGTTTTTAAAGCTGTTTCAACGGAAATATTCTCGAATTTTATGTGGCTTTCTTCATTAGCTGCAGCCTCGTCAAGATTGATTTGTAGTATAACAGCTTTTATTTGTTGTAAATATTCAGCATAATAAAATGCTGCCTTCAACCATGTTCCCCAACGGTGGAATGAGCGAAGACGCTTAGGAGATTTAAGAAACACTTTTTCTCTACTTCTATTAATGCATCTACCTCTAGAAAACCTTGTCGAATAGTTTCTGCCACAAAATGTAAAGTATGCACTTTACATGTAACGTGTATTAACCTAACCGTAAAGTGGTCCTCTAAAACTGTTTTTTATAATAAAAAAAATGTCCTGAAAGACCCCAGGACGTGAGGCGTGTGTCCTTGATTTCTCCCTCGCCTGTCTTCAAATATTTTTTTTTCTCTCTTTTTGTATAGGTTAGACGTAGGTAAAATTCTATATCACCATGTTGTGTCTGGCTGTATGGCTAATGGTCTAATGCAAAAAAAAACTACAACCGTGTTTTTGAACCAAACGCATTATCGCGGCACCATGGGTCATAAACATCAAAACTTGACTTGTTGACAGGTCAAATTTTTCTAACATCTCCAGCACCACCCGTGTAGTTGTTTTGCCGGTACACTTAGTTAGTCTTTTGCTAATTGGTATAGTGGAAACGTCAGTTTAAGAGGATCCAGTACACGTACTATAACAATTATAATAGATTTTTTTACAATCTGTTATCTCGTCAATATACAACCACAGCCGTGTATTTTTTTAATATATATTCTCGCGGCTCACTTCGGTATTTGATAATTCTCCGCCGGTCATTGCCCCTAAACACCTGATGTCACACTATTGAACTGCCGCACGACTCGCCAGCTTTAATTATTACTGACAGATAATGCTAGTGCTTAATTCATTATAGTCACATTTTTGCGAGAACAGACTGACCCGTGGAATTTTTTTCCAATCTTCAGCAAGGTGCGCCCTTAAAATTGAAACATGTAGGGACATATCTACGCCATAATCTAGTTACAGCATGATTTTGAATTAGTTTACTTAAATACATTATATAATATGAGCATCGTTCTGCAATTTTGAAAGAGCCCGAATTAATCACTTTGATGTGTTTACCTCTTTAGTAGTATTTGGTTCTAGTACTTGGTTAATAAAGTTGAAAAACACCTTGTAATCAGGATACTAATCAGTGCAAGTATGCAAAGGATCAGGTGTTTTAGAAAATCAGTTAGCATAAATACAACTTTTTTTAAACTTTTTATATATTTCGATCACAGAAGGGTTTAGTCAGTGATCTAAAAAAAAACCATTTGAATTGCCATTAAATAGTTGTTAGAAGACAAGAGCTCTTTGCTAAACTAAGATACTGTCCTCCAAAGGACCGCGGGAACGTCAAATCCATTATAATGCTATCCATGGTACTTTAATAATAATTGTGTCATAACTTTAATAATAACATGTCAGTTAGCATTCTAAGGTGTTATATTAGTCATTTATTACAACTTACCTAGTGCATTATTGTATTATTGGATTCTAAATATAATTAGTCTCTTAAAATGTCCTTTTCCATTAATTGTCAAGAAGAAGAATCGAATGTATAAAAAATCATTTTAATATCTTTCATAAAATTATGCTGCAAGGTAATTTCAAATTTATATTTTCATTATTTGAGGTGAACTATTACAGCATATTGTTGTCGTTAATCAAACAAAATACCCATATTTTAGCACGTAAATATGACTAAGTTGAGTGTGAAGTAAACAGAATCCTGAGAGATTTCAATGCTAGAATGTAGGACATATGAATAAGTGTTCTTTACTTGATTGATTATGTACTTCAAATAAATTAAGTATTTACTTTTTTTCTTACTGCGTGCTTACAGTTCTAAAGTTACAACTTCATCATTTAACATCTCTCATTTATAGTGATTTTACATAAATAAAAAAAAAGAATAGCACGAAGAGAGCTTAATCGGAAAATATAATGTTTTAAAATCATAGGTTCTTGTAAAATACGTGAATATAGTCATCAAAATATATAATTTTATTAAATGTTACTGAAGAACATATTAAATGTATTAATTAATTATGTCTTTGTTTTCTCAACACAAAATGTAATGGTGATTGTGCAAAATTTAATGAAAATGGTAAAAAAAAATTTATTACTTACCATAAATATTTCAAGGCTCAATATGATTTGAATTTTACAATAGGCTCTAGAGCTATGTCTCTCTAGATACAAAATTTTTAATAATTACTTCGGTAACATCGAAAGATGCATAATAAAGGTTTTAAGAGACATTACCATCTCTCGAAAAAAAAATGTATACAATCAGAACAGAAAAGATGAAGAGCGAAGGAGACAAAAATTTTCAATCCCGATCATGCCAACTTAGACGACGAATCGGGCATCAGATAGAGTGATTTCATGTTTACACAAAAGTAGAAACTACTCCAGTCTTATGTTTCGTTATTTCATTTCGTATCATATCGAACTTAATTAATCATCATTATCGTTTCATTTTATTTCGCTGTGTCGAAACATGTTGTACCACTTCTGACTAAATATTTCATATTCTAGGATCGAAAAAGGGTTACTATTGAATGGCCATATCAATCTACGGATATGTCCCCACTGGATTTTTATCTGTGGTGTCATTTGAAAATACATTAACAAATCCGATCATCTATATGATACAAAAGTTGAAAATATAATATAAAAATCAGTTAATAAATGTGAATGTTAATTGTTTCTAAAGTTTTTGTAATCGGCTTCATTATTGTCATATGTATTTTATACAACTAATAAGTTAGTACTGCTGTAAACTTTTATGAAAAACAAATTCTAATAAATTCTGAAATACACCTTTCTTGATATCTGTTAAGCGCACATGTTTCAATACCTGCTTTCCAGATATTGATTTTAAATGACGATATATCCACACACACAAAACCTGTTATAGTATTAAATCTGTGTAAAAACTAGAAACAACTACTTGAATTTAATTATATAGAGATTATAATGCCCAGTGTGCAATAAAGTGGTATTCAAGTATTAAATCATATTAAACTTAATCTACCATAAAATATCCAAGAGGTGGTAAATATTTTATATACACAGTAAATCCTACAATAAATAATTCATTTTATTACACACATTTAAACGGCCTAGAAAATTTAAGCGTGTGATTTTGATATGGTCATTAAAATAATGGGATGAACTCCTTTATTGTAATTTCTCACTTAACCATGATAACTGTGAACTTGTAATAATTGTAATCCATATAAATCAATATGAACTTATATGTTTTATGATACAGTGTGAATTTTATAATATTTTCAATCAATATATCTAATTACTGACTTTGATCTCGGGTATTCTTTCTTAAAATTTACTGATACATACATAATTTGTGTATTTTCCTTTGAATTAAAAAATTAAAAAAAAAATATTTACGAGAGTAACAAAAGACTGTGATTTAAGTTAGGACTTTTGTTACTGAATCAAACTAATTATTAGAAGACTTATTGTGTTATAGACATACGCAAGGATTATTTACTCGATTTCATAATTATTTTCTAGTTGAGGTCTTAAAAATCTGTTTAGAGCTTGGCATGTTATGCGACAATATAAAACTTTAGGAATTCTGATGAAATCTATAGACTGTTGTGAGATATTGGAGTCAAACCCTTAATAACAAAATTTTATAGATTTTATTACAGTTGATGAAATATCCGTAATAAAATTAATTTAACTCGTGAATACTTAGACAAAATACTTTGCCTTGTATGTCCTCTTAATAACATTAGATAACGTTGATAACATGCTACTTCAACGTGAAGTCAATGATATTATGTGAGAGACTATGATATCGATCTGTGAGTATCACATCTAATCCTCACAAATCATTTCATTCTACTTACTCCTTCTTTAAACCTCCTCGACTAATAAAAGTCCAGATATCGTTCCATGAATGGGAGCTCATTATATCTCTCAGAAGCATCTAGGTGTCGAATATTTCTCACAGCTAAAATGTAGAAAATTAAATCCAAAATCTCGATTTTAGGAGACTGAAATAATTAAGTTGCCATTACATCTTCTTTATACGAGAATCATTCATTAAATATATGAATAAATAAGGTGTTCTTCCTATTGCTTTCAATCATCTGACATTACCTGCATTGCCTGTTGAATGCCAGGTCAATATGGTCTAAATAAAAATCTTGGTCAACTAAATTGACATAAAAATTCATATAAATGTGTAGTGGTGAGAGGTATGTGAAACTTCTCATATGATCCAAATGCTACTATCCGACCGACATCATAGATGTCTCTGTGGTGGATAGCGACTTGCGAAGCAAGTATCGAAGTGTCACATACCTCTCACCATTACTCAATTGACCTTAGTCAGTATATGTCTAGCAGGTTGGCCACTATCATTTGTCTGTTCCATAACCTATGGCATACTGAGGAGAACTAATAAGTTCGAAACCGGTCTATGTCTGGTTAGGAATTGACAAATGATACTGGCTACCGATCTATCATGATTTGAAGGTATAACCTAATGCAGGTCGGGGTATTTGCTCGCTGAGTAGTTGTTTCGTCAAATCGTAATTAGTAACAGTAGTTTAGTCCACCTAGGCTAGAGGTCGCCGCTCTCGGTACTTGCTTCGCAAATCGCTATCTACCACAGAGACATCTATGATGTCGGTCAGACAGTAGCATTTGAACCATATGAGAAATTTCACATACCTCTCACCACTACTCAATTTACCGCAGGTTGGCCACTATCATTTGTCTGTTCCATAACCTATGGCATACTGAGGAGAACTAATAAGTTCGAAACCGGTCTATGTCTGGTTAGGAATTGACAAGTGATATTGGCTACCGATCTATCATGATTTGAATGTATAATCCAATGCAGGTCGGGGTATTTGCCCGCTGAGTAGTTGTTTCGTTCAAATCATATTTAATATCATATAAATGTGTTTAAAACATAGTTTTAAATCATTTTAAATACTGAAAAAATGTAATAAATACCCCCGTATTATTACTGTATTCCCATACAGTTTAATATAGTCAACCAACTAAGATCTGGTAAATAGTGTTTGATGTTTATTTAAATACTTAAATCGAATTATTTAATAATACGTTTCTTGAATCGCAATGGAAATAATTTGAACTTAATTTAAGCACCTAGAGCACACACTTGAGCTCTCTTGTGAGAATGTTTTTATCAAACTATTGACCTACCCAAATGCTACATAAAACACGTTTTTCAAAACATCCTGAATTGTATGGTACAGAATAACTACACTCATATGAAACAATAAAATTTATTAGAGCAGGTTTCTATAATTAATGCATGTGTCTGAAGTGTGTCCCACACATAAAAGCACATGTAAACAACTACACAACATATTATCAAACTTCCGAGATAATTCATCAAGTGTCTCTCTGTTAACTGCCGACAATTTTCGTAATTTAATTCTGGAAGTTCAAAGGAATTGCGGTAAAAACTATAAAACAGAAAATTTTTAGTACAACTGCTACCAATATTCTCTTCCTGTTTATTTATTTCAAATTGTGTAAAAATGTACAACAATATTGAAGAACTCAAAAGTTACATTTTAAATAAATTTATCGAAGCACATTTTTTTCCTAAATATGTCCTTTTATAAAAAGGCCGTGTGAGTGAGTATTAAATACAATAGACCTATAAAACGGATAAGAACTGATAACAATGTGACACGTTATCGGTACCTATAAAACATATAGCTATAATAGATTGCTATTAGTTACAGTATGTAGGCAGTGGATATCTTATGTTTCTGTCACGTCTTGTTTTTGAGGTACCCGATAACTTTTTTAACGATCCTCATTTTACGCATATTGGTAAAAGCTATCGTTATTGAAATATGTTTATTTCATGTTAATATCTTTCTGACTAACTATTTGTGAGCGTAATTGTATAGTTTTTTAAGATGAATACCGAAAAAAATGGCCGTTGCCAGTGCAAAAATTCACCAAACAAGTTTTGCTACGTATGTGGACAGTACATTCTTAAGTCACAAGGAAAAAAAGTATCAGGAAAAGTAGGTAATGAGTATTTCCTATATTTTGGACGTATTGTGTATCAAGATAACTCCTGGATTCGGCAACTGTTTTTCGTATCATGGTATGCTACTCTCCTGTCTTGGCTAAATGGAAACAAAACATACATGCCATTTGCAATACTGACACTGCGGCGCGAACCCAGTAATCACTACAATGATTGCTACTTTTGTATGGCCGATATACGAAGATTTTCGAAGAAAATAATGGAGAATATAGAGTACCCTACTGTAAATTCTGTATCAAAACCAATAGCTCATAGGGGAGACTCCTCCGTTGCCTCCTAATAAAACTCAAACTGTAGAGTTAGATATGCCGAGCGATGAAGATAACGATGGTGAATACATGAAAGTTGACATACAAAATCCAGAGTTTATACTCTCTTCAAGTGTTCTATATCATCCGCATTTAATTGAACAACAGGAATTAAATGATTTGATACAAGATTTGAATTTGTCTGTGAGACAAGCTAAATTACTTGAATCTAGATTAAAAGAGTGGAACTTGTGGATACCGGGTATAAAAATATGTACAGCGAAAACGAAATAAAGAAATGGCTTCACTTTATTCCAATTCGGAAAACATATGTTTCAGTAACAACATTATATCTTTAATAGGCGAATTGAAAATTCCCTACGAAACAAAGGACTGGCGTTTGTTTATTGATGGTTCGAAAACATGTCTGAATGACGTTTTGCTTCATACCGGTAATCAGTATCCGTCAGTACCAATCGCGTATTCAACTGTTTTAAAAGAAACATATGAAAATATGTAATCAATACTGGATTTAATAAAATACAAAGATTTTAAGTGGAAAGTGTGTGCTGAACTGAATGTAATAGCTATGTTACTTGGTTTGCAGGGTGGATTCACTAAGTACTGTTGTTTTCTTTGTACGTGGTTCAGCAGAGCTACTGACAAGCACTATTTGATAAATGATTGGCCAAAATGAACGAAATTTTTCTGTGGGATATTAAATGTGAAATACTTGTCTTTAATTGATCCCAAAGACGTTACTTTACTTCCCCTACATATAAAGCTCGGCTTAATGAAGAATTTTGTAAAGGCAATGAATAAAAATGGTGAAGGATTTTTATATTTAAAGTGACGCAAAGTTAAAAGAAGGGATATTTATCGGACCATAAATACGTCGGTTAATGAAAGACCAAAATTTCGATCAAAAGCTAAATGACAAAGAGCTATATGCATGTGCATCGCTAAAAGCTGTTATAAAAGGTTTTTTAAGTAATCACAGAGCCGAAAATGTGAAACTCTTAGTAAACAATTTGTTACACGCATATAAAAAGATGGGATGCAGAATGTCATTAAAAACTAATTTTCTCCATTCCCATTTCTCATTTTTCCCTTCAAATCATGGAACCATCAGTGATGAAGAGGGAGAGAGGTTTAACCAAGATGTGAAAAGGCTTGAGTAACGGTATCAAGGTTGTTGGAACGCAGCTATGTTAGGCGATTACTGCTGGCGTTTGAAGAAAGAAGATACTTCCCAACATAAAAGGAAAAGTTAAAATTTTTACATATTATGTGTACAATATTTGTTTTCAATCTTATATTTTATGTTTTGTCATTATATTTTAATGTGTGCAAATATATTAATAAGAATTTTTGTCATCGATTTTTCTTGAACAATTTTTAATAAAATTAAAATATGTATATACTGGGTGTGTACTTTTTTGATTTTTTTTACTAATAATTATTAGTAACCGTACCTAAAAATTAGTACGTGCTAGGAAAAAATACGTATATATTCTTTTTAAGCAATAAGTATAAATAAATAAACAAGAACATTTTAAAAGAGTACTTAATTTTTTTTCTAATTTGCAACGTAGTGAATTTATAGTTTACTAACATATATTTTCCTTTTCATATAAAATTGAACGCTTTATTAGAAATTGAAAAGCAAACTTCAAAAAATATTATTCGCAAAAAATATAAAAAAAAACTGACAGAAATCTACATGCGACTAAATTTACATCTTTCAGTTAATGGTCAATCAATATTTTCGAAATATGCTTCAAATTTCTTTAAAATCCTATGAACAATAACAGAATTTTTCAGAAAAATACGGAATGGTACGTTTGGAAGCCTGTAGTTCTACGAGGATGCACTGAATCCATATTATACGACTTTTTTTCTTGTCATTTTCAGACCCTGAACACGCTGCCGAAGTTTGCCACCGTTATTTTAAAATACCCTGTTTATTTATTATATGCCTATGAAAGATACTGTATAGTTACATTCATATCTGCGTTGTTTACTTTTATCATCATCATGTATTTTAAAATTTGTTTCATCATTGAAAAGTTTCAATAAATTAATAATAAATAAGGAATAAATTAATTTGTGTGGAAATATACGGGCTATAATATCTATAATTAGTAGATTAGGTGTTAGGAAAAAGTATTTATAGTAAACTTAAAATTTATGCCTTGATATCCGTCAATGAAAACACCTACTTATTCAGTTTAAAGAACATGACCAAAAATAATTCATTTTTTTTAGACCGAGAACAATAGTAACCGTATTAGAGGAATAGGAGGCATTATTTCTCATTCTACATACAGGTACAAGTATACAGGGTAATTCACTTTAAATACTGAACATTTTAACAGTCGATGGATCTCGACTGATTAATGTTATTTTGTGGTATAAACTCTTTCGGCACGTAATTTTTTTTGCAGTTTTTATTTCTCTTCTCCTAAATTAAATACGATAATTTGCATGTTAGCGTAGATATTGAGATGTGTTGTTATTCTGTCCGCGACGAATAATCCTGTACTGAAATTAAAATATGCGATTTTCCTCAAAACCTATTTATTTTATCCCTAATAAAACATATTATTGTTAGCTACATCTTGCTTTACTAACTTTATCAAAGTTTGAATCTCGGTTTACACAAAACATCATCATTTACATAACTCTAGAAAACGTTTGAGTATTTGCATACATTCTGGCACTCGGATATATCCGAGTAATTTGTACGATTAGCATTTTGATACAAGTATGGCTTCCCTATTAGAAAGTTAGTTTTAGCGATGAAAATACCTCCACAAAGTTTTAATCACGTGAAAAATATTCGTAATTAAAAAAAATCTGCAGAACCTACAGAAAATTCGTCAAAGATGGATTTTTCCCTGTATCTTAAAAATTATAGGAGATATAAAAATAAGCTTATAATCATCCGATTTGCCTTCAAAATTGGAATCTTAAAATATTTAGTCAGTGTTTTCATTTGTAGTGTGCAAATGGATGAAAACTCCAGTGCCAAAAAATTTGAGGCACTTCGTATAATTCTTTTGTGACATTATTTGTTTGCATGATTTATTTATAGTGCCCCAATTTTATTGTTAAGTTTTGTTTTGCTGTTAATCTATCCGTTGTATCTAAAACTAACTCTTTTCAGTGAAACCCACTGGGCATGTTTGTCTAAATGTATCTATAAATTTTATGAACAGCTAACCAATTGTGTCATTGAATTTCTTACATGCTTCTACTATTACAAGCAAATCAATTATTTATATCTTTCTATTGATCACAATCAATTTTATTTTCGTAGGATGCTTGCATTTACTAGGTATTAGAGATAATCTGCATACAATCTCTCTTTAGAAACTATACGAAAATTATCAACAGATAGGTTTGTCTTATATATTCAACACCTCCATCTTTATATTGTACTAAAAAATTACAACAAATATGAATGTCAGTTACATTTTAGTCGTTTTTTTATTCTTTTTTATTTACAGAATTACAACAATATCCAAATAATCCAAGACCAATCATCATGTATAAGTTTTATGAAATCACAGAGTAACATGGCTAAGGTTAATAAAATTATATTTAGTGAAGATTATCCGTTTCGAATTCTTTTATAAGAAATTCAAAAAGAGCAGGCTTGATTCTTGTCACTTTTCTGTTTTTATAAAAACGTATGTTCAAATCTTCTTATGGTAGGTAATTAACAAAACGATTCCTGTTTCACAACTCAAGTTTTAACGTATTATTTTTGATGTCACAATATAGAGATTTTTAAGTATGTATGTCTGTATGTGAGAAGTATCGCAATCTGGATTATTACTAGAGTAGGATGATTAAGTTTATTATAAGCAAATTATTCGATCTGTCAGTTTTTGCTTAATTTTAGAGAGTAGATCACGTTTGCAGAACTCTCTGAGATAAAACCTAAATAAGATGCTGTGAAGAAAGCATTTATATAATATAAATTTAAATTTACAACGGTTTTAAAATATTCTTTAATAATCTCCTTTTTTTTGCATATATAGATTTAACTGATATGATCTGGACAACTTTGAATTAACTTATGTAGTATTCATGGCCTAGTTTAAACGATTTTAATTGTAATATCAGTGTCTTTTAAATTGCTTTTATAATCTTCGATGATAGGGATCACGGCTACCTGGACTTATGTTAATAATACAGTGTCTCTGTAAAGTGTGGAATGAAATCCTTATTTCTTAAAACAAAAATATTTACAAGGAATCCTCGGACATGTCGATTTTTAATTTCAATTGCGCACCTTACCCTGCTTCCCTTATGACGTCATCAATATATTTTTTAAATGAAGCACCTTGTATATATCTCCATTTTGGATTCTGAATTAACAGCTGATTTTAAAAGTGAATCACGCTTAGGGTCTGAAATTGATAAGTTGAATGATACGGCCACTTTGAATATAAGAACTTCCTAATTTTTCATGTTTCGCTTGAACAAATAATAGTCACTAGAACTAACGGTTAGTTAATAATAAAAACAATTTATAGTTACTGTTCCAGCTGTACTCCTTGCTGTAGCTGACAATACCCTAAACGATGAATAAAGTGTTGCTGAACCTTGTTTATAGAGTCCTGAGAAATGTTTATTTCTGTTCCAATTCTCTTTTTTAATTCAACAATGTTTTCCAGTTTGGTTTTATAAACTAAGTTTTTTAAATGGCCCCACAGAAAATAATCTAATAGATTGTGGTTCGGTGACCTTGGTGGCCATTCGATGGGTCCACGTCTACCAATCCACCTGTTCAGAAATATTTGGTCATAATGCTGCATAATGGGGAGGCGCACCATCCCGCTGATACCACAGGCTTTCGTCAACATTTCTAGGATTAATTCTACTGGGGAATAAATTTAATAACGTTGGGACTCATCCCATTAAAAATTGAGGTTCGGTGACCTTGGTGACCATTCGATGGGTCCACGTCTACCAATCCACCTGTTCAAAAATATTTGGTCATAATGCTGCATAATGGGGAGGCGCACCATCCCGCTGATACCACAGGCTTTCGTCAACATTTCTAGGATTAATTCTACTGGGGAATAAATTTAATAACGTTGGGACTCATCCCATTAAAAATTGGAGATATTGAAAAAATATGGTCCAATGAATCTATTCCTCCCCACGCATTTACCACTTGTGGACACTGTGTGTGTTGCTCCCGCATCCATCGAGGGTTTTCTCTTGCCCAGTATCTACAATTTTGACAATTCACTTCACCATTTAATTTGAAAGTGCATTAATATAATATTTTTTATTGGAAGAGGACCACTTCATCATTGTTTCACAAAATTGTATCCTCCGATCTGGATCATCACCACTTATTTCTTACACAAGCAGAATCTTGAAGAGATGCCACTTTTAGTAACATCATAATCGCGACTAATCTGGCGAAGGCTGGTATATGAATTTTCTTCAACAGCCAGTAAATTATTTAATTCTGTATCCTCGTCAACATCTGGAAGACCTGTTTTGGGTAAATCTTCCACTGTACCAGTCTTTTTTTTTTTTTTTTCAATTTTACTCACTGTCGATAGAGTTGTGGGTCGTTCTGGATACTTAGTATTAAATAAATTACGTCCTTCTTATTGAATTCGCATCCTATCACCATACCCAATCATCGTAAGAATTTCAATTCTCTACAGATACACTCATGTTATAAATTAAAATAAGTCGATAACAATTACTGAGAAACCACTACTGGGGTAAAGTATTAATATGTGATTCACTGTCGAAGACGACAATGATAAAACAAAAAAACGAACAAAAACTAGCCCACCTCAAAAATTAATGAAAACGTTTTACTTGTTTACTTGTTTTTTAAATGACCATATATTCCAACTTATCACTTTTAGACCCTATATATTTGGAATCAGCTGTTGAAGCAACATCCAAAAATGGAGAAATATACAGGGTTCTATTAAAAATATATATCGATGACATCATAACGGAAACAGCGATGATGTCATAACCAAAAAATTAGGGATGACACGCAATTGAAATTAAAAATCGACGTTTCGAGGATTTTTTTAGGTTTAAAAATAACGAATTTATTTCACATTTTACGGACACACTGTATATGCAGATATTTAGAGATAAAAAAAACAAAAACAGTAAAGGAATAGTATTTATTAAATATAACGATACCCCAGTATTAAATATTTCCATTTATAAACATTCTTTTGTGTCTCCATTTACTTTGTACTTTTAATAAAGTTAGAAATATATAATATAAATTCTCCATTCAGTTTAAAGTAAGTTTGTATAAAGTACGTTTAAAGCACTTTCCATAATTCAGTTGTTTGATACTTAAATAATTATTGGATTACTTAATATCCTTAAATCACAACTTTATAAGACATCATGCTTCAAAAAACCTAAATTTTGGTTCAGATATTCTGATGATATTGTCAAAATGGGACGCCGGTTGATAGAGTATACGAGTATTCTCACTTTATATTCGTTAAACAAGTCGAAGAGATTACGTACATTTCATTCCTATTTAATTTAGTCACGTAGACACAACCGACACATTAAGGCATTACATATACAGAGAATCAAATTAACGCGTGCTAATACCCTAATCAAAATCTTTTGTTAGAAAAGTAAGGAATTCTAAACACATATTCAACGAAACTTTACTATCAGAATTAGGCAGTAGTACAAACTGGTAAATATCATCATCTAAAGATATAATCAAGGCTTTGGGACAAAGAGTAAAATCGAAATCGTGTCACAGACGAATAAAGATGATAGTTTTTTCTTCCTTGTGTCCAAAGTTGCATAAATATTATAGTACGAGATCAAAGCGGAAGATCGTTTTAAGAAAAGTAGCAATATGATAATGTGTAATTTTTAAGTATCAACAGTTCTATGTAAGTATCTATGGATATTACATAAACAAATAATATATGTGTCAAGTTTCACGCTTGACGTATTCTAAGAAAAGATAAATAACTTTGAAAGAGGAAACAGATTCGTTTTCCGGTAAACGTTAGGAAATTACATTATTATTATTGTGTCTCATATTAGTTGTCGAAAAACAGCCTCTGACTAATCTTTTGACGTAAAATCACAAGCGCAGAGGTTTATTTTTCCAGTAACATACTGGGTAACTAACTATATATTTTAGATAACGAAGAATTATTCATGTGGTAGTTAAGTCCCAAAAAACAGAAAGAAAAATACATATTTCTTTAATCATTTATTTAATGTCGGGCTATTTCCGCTACCAGGGTCAATCACCGACGACAAGGGAGAGCTACCCCCAAATGTAAATTTTGCCGAACATCTTCTCTCCCGAAGGGTGGGCATTTTTACTTGCCTAACATCAAATAGACAAGAAACCGACTACTTGTCATCCTCTCCAAAGGATAGTATGTCACCTACACAACCCTCGCCTAAGGTGGCATTGCTTCTGTGAGTATGATCTTACCGTTGCTTAACTCTTGTATCGAAATACGAGTATGTTATGTAGGATCTACGCTCATCTCCAGTCATACGTAAAGAAGAAATAAATTTACAAGTTCTAAACTTTATTTTTGATTGTTTCACCTCAAATTATTAGAATTCAGGCCAATATGCTTTATGCATTTACATGTTAAATATGACTATTATTTGAGGTCTTTAAATTTAAATGTGGGGAAATCCACTTGGTAACACCTAGGAGAAAATAAGAAAAACCAGAGCTAGTATATTAAAAGTGGGAGGTTATAATTCTTTATATGATTATTCTCCAAGATATTGAAACATTGAATTAAAAGTAAGCTTGATTTTTCTAATGAAACTATCTTATTTAAAACAGTTTTAAATTTCTTAGACAGATTTAACCGCTTACACCAAGAAATTTAAACATCATCATATTGTATAATCCAATATTAAATAAGTACGTATGTGGTATAATAAATATGACGTAATAAATCCGCTTTAAAGGTAGATTAAACCGCTATTGAATCTAGACACTTCATTTTAAGTGTTGTCATTTTCATTCCTGTGCGATATTATATATAATTAGCAACGTTACATGGTAACGATGATTAGGATTTTTTTCATAAAACCTATAGCTGTTAGCAGAAAATGGCGAGGAAATAAACATTTTGCAGTTTTTTGGGAGTCATAACAGAGTATCTCCGAAAAATGCGAAGTTACCAATATCCAAATTGCAATCTTTAAACTCCCAAACACCCAGCATCTTCATTTATTGTAGACTGCTAAACATTTCTATTTATCAATAACAAATATCAATAAAAATTTGATGCCCAACGTAGGGCGCCAAATGTGATGAACAGAATGCAACATTATCAGATAAAGTTTTAAGTCAGCAATATGGAGTACCTATATTAATATTAATAGATATTTGAGATATCTACCAAAAGCCTAGTTTATGTATCGTATTAACTATCTCGCTCGATATCTCGCTGATTATTTATTGTTATTAACAATTAGAAACCAGGATTTTAGATTTTTTTTAAGTAATCTGAATAATGAACAAAAAACAAGTGAGGGTCAAAACCTACATGAACACACCTAAAAAACTGACAGTGTAAACAATTTACACGCAGAAGTTTGCCATTTTGCTGCGATAATGTTTGCTGTTTTGCTGCGATAATAGTAAAATTACTAAACTGAATGTAACTATTCAAAAAATTGTTTGATTGTGATACATACAGTAGGTATTATATTGTTGAATGTGGAAAAAATATTTTCTGTCAGAATCTGATAACCTTACATTCTGAAAAAGTAAGCTAGGGAGATATTATTTCCACCTAAACCGCAAGTAACAGATTATTTAATTTTTCTTTGGGTGTTAGGCTACTGTCTATAAGTTATTTAAAAAAATTGATAAATAAACCTCTTCGCCAAAAGGACCAGTCTGAGGTTGATTTTTAAAAAAAAAATTTTCCTTTCCAAAATTGTCTCGCACCTACAAAAATATATTAGTCTGAAAAAAATATACTTAAACGTAAAATATGTTATGATAAAGAGTTAGCGTTTCGAAATAATACTGTCTGTTTCCGTTCTCAAAACTAGAGCAAAATTTCTTTGATAAAATATTATCTTAGCAGTAATGTCAAATATGACCGTTTTTGTTTATATATTTCCACAGATATGTGAGATTTCTATTGAACCACTTGTATTTATTATAAAAGGATGTAGCGTGGCACATATCCTTTTCGTTATTCCTTTAATTCCTTGGTATTGGTTATTACTTTTTCTTAGTTAAAACAGGGTTCATTTTAGTAAAGTAAAATTAAAAAAAAAAGAAAATTAAGGCGATATGGGAAAACCTGATTTAATTTTGATGTAACGAAGAAATGCATAAAATAGTTGGTTGATGGAGACCTATTTTTAAATAAATTAAACTGTTTTCTCAAAATAACAACGAACTTGAAAAGAATTTAACATATATTAATTGTTTCGTCAGCGTGTTTATTAAGCATAAATCATTCTATAAATACATATATTCTAGTAAAAATGCTGCATTATGCAGTCAATTATGTATATCAGTAATTAGCGCCGCTTGTAAAGTACAAACAAGTCGCGGATTGTTGGAATTCCTTAGACAAAACGCCGGCGTTTGTCACACCTCCTCATGAGAAAATAATTACAGGCCATTTTAGCCGTTTTTGGTTTATTTTGCTAACATAATATTACATTTGTCTGATTCTTCAATTCTTTTCAATTTATTTTAACTGCAACAAAGTTATATATTTTACTAGAAAAATATTTGAACATGAATTAGTGCAAATTTGTAAACATAGCTCAAATTAATTTAGTGTGTACCTGTAAATACTAAATACTGACTCTAAGTAACAAACTAAATAAAAATTTAAACAATAAATAAATATTATTCTACTTATTTTTATTTAGTAGTACACAACAATGTGTAATCAATTTAAAAAAATCGTAAATGTTCAGAAATTACACTAAATGAAGAGAAGGGTGAACAAAAATAGAATATTCCTCTACATATAGGCTGGTTTTCATTATAGCAGTAAATTGCATATTATTGTACAGGATGTTTCTAAGTTAAATGTATATACGATACCTATGGATAGAGGGCACTTTGGTGGTTCCAAATTACCCAACATTAATGTGTCCATCCTTCGTTACTGAGAAACAGGACGTTTAAAATCACCTTATATGATCGGTTTATACTTGGTACGTATATTTCACTTGTTTTACTTGACACTACTATGTGTAAACCTAAATCAACATCTAGGTCCGTCTTTATAAAATACTGATAATTTCTTATATCTCGACAACAACATCTTGTGTAGCAAAATTTTGTAAATATGTTTCCATATTTAAAAAGAGCGGAAAAAATTAAACAAAATGGTACACTTTTGCGCAACTCGTACAACAATTTTGATTGTTTGCCATACATTCAATTTCATTAAAATTCGAGACAATTAAAACTTGAATCATTTATTTTAGGGATTTTAGTGTTTACAAAGGCACTGATGAGCTTATTATCTCCTGAAGGATGTAGGTTGATATAGATAAGGGTAAAAAAAATGACAGTAAATAATTTAAGTTTATATTCTAAAAAGTATACTACGCTACCAAGCTCGTTAGCTGGTTTTCTCTCTGCCGACTCCCGGGTTATAATCCCAAGTTTCATCCCTGCATCTCCAGCTTTGGATTGAGGGGTATCAATATATGTGATGTTTATGTTATACATCTGTATTGCCTGGGCAATAAAACGGTATCAACATAGCAATTTTAATTTAAATTAGTATATTATCTAAGGGAGCTTG
>JANEYF010000454.1:0-65000 GCA_029963845.1 Rhamnusium bicolor
CTATTGGACTGTTAATTTGTCACTGCAAACACTTCCAATTCTTACACACTAATATCTATTAAGACGTAATTTTTTAACAGTTTTATGCATTCTTGTCTTAAAGCAATATTCTCAAGTGATTGTAGGGGCAGGTAATACAGTGTTAAATGCTTTTGTAAAATCGAGTGCAGAGTAGATATTTGATGCGAGGGCTAATATTGCGTCTGGGTTGATACTTTTTTTAAAACCAAATTGTTTCTTAGAGAGTTGGTTATATTTATTAAGACAAGACTAACCTAGCTATTATTATTATCTCCTTCAATATCTCACTGTCTCACCAACTATTAAAAATCGGTTTAATGTTATTAACAATTTTAATGACACTTTTTTAAATATTGGTATTAGTAAGGAATTCTTAAACCAATCAGGCCAATATTAGAAGCTCAATCTCACGCATTCTTAATAAAAATTAGAGAATTTAGTAGATATTCTAAAAATAATTTTATTGTCTGGGCTTTTATATGGTCTAATACTTGCATTTTATTATTTTTAGAATTCGGATATCACCGAGTCATGACGTCAAAAACAGGGTTAGTACAAGAGAATATTTGTTATTAATTTAAGTAACAAAATCAAATATTTTTTAAATTATTGCTGAAACTATTAAACTAATATATTCCAGTGGCTTACTTTGTAGTGTTACTGTTCTAAAAATGACTAGCGGAGGCAGTAAAGTGAAAGTATATTGGCAATATCAGTTTACACCATTTTTTTGCTGCACTGCAACCTATTCATAGTTTTTGCTGCGGTATTCCTTACAAGCGAAGTCTGTTATTAGAAGTTGCTCCATATATTCTGCTATTAAAATCTGTCGCCTGTTTGCAAAAATACATTTATATATTGATCTCGATAGATGTTATTGGTGCATATTTAAAACAGGGGAACATTCATAAAGACGTCATATTTATTTGGGCTCTGTATCATGTCCATTGTGCGTTGAACTGTGACAAATCTAGGATTGCTGTTTGAAATACTTTCTGGTTTTTTTGTTTACGTATTTATCGATGTCTCCAAATAATTGATACATATATTGCCGAAGATCAAACACTGTATCGCACTGTATCGCATCGATTATTGTAAATTTTGCTGTTACTGGTCGACGTTTAAGTTGTTATATAGCGAGATGGATTCGTGAACATCTTGAATGTATAAATTCTAAATCTTTTTGGACACTGGTATTGACAACAGCTTCGTGAGTATTTGCAATAGCAATTGCTCCTTTAGAATCCAATTGTAGTACGAATCTTTTTATATCGTTAAAGTTTCTGTAGTAATACTGTATTGGCTGTAGAGATAGTAGCGTATTAAGTAGAAATTCTTGAAAAAAATCATATACACATCCGGTTTAAACTCAGATCATTTAAAATTTTAAAGGTCGAACAGACCTAAAATTTTACCTTCTTCACCAAAATATTATTAATACAACATCGAGATCATGTAGCACCTGCGACGAAGTACTGAATAACAGTCTGGCTGCGGGAATAATACAAAAGCCTCGGCAAATTTTAATTCTCAGTTTGCATTAGGTAGGTATACGATTTTTAAAGGACACTCGATTGCCAATGCAACTACATAATTTACAAAAAGTTTTATATTAATAAACGAAATTTGACTTATAATCGAACTAATTGTTTTAGATATATAGAAGGTTTTTAAACATGGTTAATGAAAATGCATAAACGAATTAGTTTGTATATGGTTATGTAATAATGTATACAATGCAAACAAATGGCATAAATTTGCTTTTCTCATCAAGATTCCTGCAGACGGCACTGGAATGACTCGCCGATATCGGAATTCTATTTATCACATATTTAGACTTCATGTATGTGTTCAAGTTTTTATTTATTTTGGTTTTCTTTTTTTACCCATGTGTGTAAAAGTTTAGTTAAATTCATATTTTTTAAATTTATTAGTAGTTTTTATCCTCATTATTTAACGATATTAGGTACCTCGCTTTTTTTTTACTTTTTTGACTTAAATAAAACTAATTTCCATAGATATAGAGATATTCTCTGTGACATACAATCACGGAATCTGTATATTTGTGATACGATTAACATTCTCATATTATAATTTTCTTCCGCTTATTTATTGTCACTTTTGGGTTTGGCACGTATATTGTCGTATATTCTCCCTTTCTGACTTTTCTTTTCAATATTACTTAGTTTACTAACTGTAAACTGGCCAGCTTTACCAAGGGGTCTTTGTGCTTAAATATATAAAAATTTCTGTTGCAATCGAGTCCCCTTTTTTAATAACCCATCAACATCTAAATCACGATTCTTCTGCATTTCCTTCTAAAATGGACTTAGTAAGGAAAATTTGTTAAATATTATTGATTTCATCTTACTAAATACAGAAACACTTTTTGTTTACACAAAAACGCTAGACAAGCATTTGTATATTTCATGATATATTTAATTTTTTGTAAAAACTGTTATAATAAATTAATTTAATTGTTTTGTTTTATTGTCAGCCTAGTATACCAATAACCATTCAGCAAAACTGGGCAGATTAATGTAGTTAAAATCTTCACAATTACATTGGAATATGCCACAGTAGTAAAGTAACAACTTTTTAACATTTAGTCATTTTGAACGGCCACAGGAAACATGTGTCATTAAAATTTTCTGCAGGAGATTGAGGGTTTCAATTGTGAATTAAATTGTTTGATGGGACATTATTTTATGATGGTGTGTTGAATTTCCAAAATTTTTATCACTCTGGCAATAATAATTATGACAATTTTCTCAAGTAGTGTATAAAAAGTGTAGCTACGAATAATTAGTTTAGTTAACTAATATTAGTCGACCAAGCGTTTTCAATTCACAATTTATTCCAAAATCAAATTAATCGGTGAGTCGAAATGAAATTAACCTGTCATGTCAGCCGAATTAGTCGAATCTAGTGAGCAGCGTAGTATTTTATTTAGACCTAGATAATCAGATAACCCGATGACTACAAGTCCTTAATTGACAATTCTACCCCTAAATTAATGTACCTAATTGCTATCGTTTAATAATAATAACACAGGCCCACAAAAAAAAAACAAACTTTCTTGGTCGGCATACCATACCCATGTCTTCCGATGTTTTTTGGGTCACTGTACATGATCCGGAGGCAGAATGGCATGATCGTGGAAAAATTTTCGAGTTAGAGCCTGAAAAGGTCATAATTTTGGAAATGTTGGTAATTTAGTCTACAATCGGTTCGGCACAATCGACCAAAATTTTGGAGCCATAGAAATAGGAGCCATAGAAATATCACTTTTTTTCATAGAATAGAGTATTTTCTATTCTATGAAGCATTATCGCATTCCCTTCTGTTGCCAATAGTACGATAAAACCAAAAGAAATGGACTTGGAAGGAAATCCAACACGAGAATTTCAATGATATAGTATTCATCTTAGATCTTCTCCATATATATATATATATATATATATATATATATATATATATGTGTGTGTATGTGTCTATATATGTATATATATATATATATATATATATATATATATATATATATATATATATATATATATATATATATATATATATTGATCGATCATGCCGAACCGATCGTAGTCTAAAATACCAAAATTTCCAAAATTATGACCGGCCAGGAAACTTTGTTTTTTTTTGTGGGCCTGTGTAACAATACAATATTATACACTGTAGCATATTTGCTATATGAATTATTTAGTTTAGATCTGAAAGGACCACAAGTACAGTTCATATTTGAGATATTGGAAGATATAGCTGATCATATAAAACTCAATAATACGACGTTTATTTTCAAAGAAATAAAGAATAAAAATCAACTTTGTATATCACAGTTCATAGAGACGTAGTAGAGCAAGCAAAGCTTGAATAAACCCAGCAGCACTATTGAAGACTCTATATGAATATTTCATGGCTACCTCTGATCCTTCCTGTAAGTCGGTCTAGAAACTATTTGGTACAGTAACTTGCTTACTTTAGTCTACAGAGTAGAAAATGTTCGCTGTTTGTTTCTGGTTTTATTTTTTGTTATTTCGCCTTAAAATATAAAACTAAAGTTACACGTGGGAATAAGATGTTATGTATACGTATTCGTATATGAAACATTAATAAATTAATGTAAACAATTAAAGGATAAAATTAAATGGTTAACTGTTTAAGTACAGTTGTTAAATTTGAAATTTATCGCATTACAATATATTTACATATAAAAACGCCTTTGTTTCTAAAAAAAACACTAAAGAAATTAAAATTTTAATTCAAGTTTTACGTTATGAACAATTTTCCATTTTATACTTACCAAATTTATCTCAATTTCTTTAAAATAATTTTTCAAAAACAGCTAAACGGAATTTAAAAACCAATACACTTCATTTCCATAAAAAATATAGATAAGAATACGTTAAAATTGAACTAGTTTCAACTAGGACTTGGGTTATGACGTAAACAACAGGGGCGAACTGCAAAACAGGAGCAGACTATACAGTATTTTACTTATACATAACAGCTCTTCCCGCCTTTATTTGTCTTACATTTTTCGGTCTTTTCTTTTATTTTATTATTGTATGCTCTTATTTCTAGTGCCTCTCCTACTAACTTTACCTGAAAGTTAGTAGAAGAGGCACTGAAACACTTAGAAAACAAGAGCTTAGACTCATTTTTGATGTTACATTCTCACGACGTTTTATCAACCCGTCGAGCACCACACCACATTTCGTGGCAGTTTTTTAAAAATTTCTATTAAACTTTTCAAACATTCTCATGGCATTGGCTTGGATTAGCCTAACAGTCGGGAACGAGTAGTTCCAGTAAATCCGGCATTTCTGGTTCTCGACAACGGACTCAATATCTCCAGGTCCGTAAGGCAGCACTGGTGTCTGGTCTACCCCGTACGAGTGCCTTAGATGGTAGTATAGCACTCGTAACGCCGCGTTATGTCGGTGTATGTAGGCCGAAATCGCATATATGGGGCATGCAGATAGTAAGTGCATGAGCAATTCCGGCGCCTGATGGCAGGTACTGCAGTTGATATCAGGAACCTATACACGCCACATGCGGCTACGGTAGACCAAGGTGTTGATAACACCATCTTGGCAGGCCATAATGAATCCCTCGGTCTCCGACTTAAGCCCTGCTAATCTTAGAAAGGCGAAGGTCAGCCTGGTCGATAAACCCAGTGTTTCTATGTTCTTATAGAAGACACCATGCTGGGGTTTATCGACGTGCTGCCGAAACAGATTTTCCTGTTCGGCAGCTCTGATTCGGGCTTTCAGACGATTTGGCTGAAGTTCGGTGACTGACTCAACTTCAGCACCTAGTCGGCCTCCTCGCCTGATGTCAAATGCGAGACCGAGTTCATCTGCGGCTCTTTTTGCTGCCTTGAACAATCCTGCTCCCACTCCTACAGTTTCGCGATGTTTTACGAACCGCAAGAGGGATCTGAGCTCCTGAGGATGTTACATGCCATACTCAGTACTACTCTGTCATGCGTACACTCCAGGCTCAAGAGTTCTCAGCCCCCCCCGTTGACGTGGGAGGTACACACGTGGAACGAACGATCTAGGATGAATACTTCTGTGAATATTCATCATCTTGCGGGTATCTCTGTCTAATTGGCGCAGCTCATCTACCATCCACTTTACTACTCCGAAGGAGTAGAGCAGAACCGGAACGGCAAGCATATTAGTTGCAGACACCTTGTTCTTCCCCGAAAGTTCGGAAGACCAAATCTTTCGGAGGCGTTGTCTGTACTTGCCGCGGAGAGAATCTTTTATTTGTGTTACATCCTGAATATACCTTTGTTGCACACCCAGATACGTATAGGTCTCTCCGGTATCCAGATGTCTTAGGATGCTTCCGTCTGCGAGCTGCGCATCTTCAGGGAATTCCCCGCATCGTCCTCTCTTGAGGTGGACGACTGCATATTTGTCCAATCCGAACTCCATACCAATTGCCCGCGTATATTCTTCGACCACCCTAAGAGCGTTTTGTAGTTCTCCGGAGGCATAAAGTTTAAGATGTTTTTGGTCAATTCTTGAGTGGTAAATACATCTTTACTGGTCTAGACCGGTAAAGTGACATAAGGGATCGGTAAAATCTTTATAGATCTCTTCTGTTACCTTTGGTTGACAACAATAGGGTAAGTACCTAATTAAGCACTCTAGATGTCAGTTGAATTTTATGAATTTTGTTTACAAAATATATCAAGTTAAAAAGTGTTTTGAGAGTTGCAATAATGGTTGCAGAAAAAATATTGTACGCAACTCACTCGTAAAGTGTCTTCACTGGGCTGCCGGCTTCCGGAACTCGCTGGTACTTGCACTCGCCCTGGAAAGAATCACTTTCCGGTCTTGTTACGTAAATAACTATTACGTTTAATTTTTATGGCGGGTGAACATAAGATATTTTATCCATGACTATGAAATAATGTATCGATTATGTATGAGCTTCCTCAAGGATAATGCTATCCAATATTCACTGCAGTGAATAATTATAATAATAATATAGTTTATTTACCAAAATAAAGTATATACAAGTTTCCAAACAAATAAACAAATATGACAATAAGTAAATAAACAAACAAAAAAAAAAAGGAAATGTTCCACAGAGACAAAGCTGTCAGGTGATACACTTACAAATACAAATACAAAATATATATTGAAATGATACATATAAAGAAAATTAAAGTCAACCCACAAAGAAAATCCCGCGTGCGGACTAGACCTACTTATTATTACACATTATAAAATCTTTAACACTAATACTATAAATACTAACACCAATAAAAAAAGAAAATAAATTACCAAATTATAAATAAATACATGTTTGTTTCCTGACTATATTGTGGAAATAAAGTGTATGTAAATACAAATATAGATATACATGCGTGTTTTTTTAAGGGGTAATACGAATTTAGGAATAACCATAACTGACGAAGTAGTTTTGTACTGCGTAATTTGTAACTTACGTATTCTTTCTATCGATTATTTGATGAATCTTTTTTCTAGGAGTAAATATTAACCAAGCATTGAGCTTCTTTTTTATCGTGGCAATGGAATGAGTATCATTTACATATTGTGGAATAATAATCATCATTTACATGCTCGTTGAATTATGTACTATTTTACTACTGTCTCATTTTGGGACAAAATACACCTAAAACAAGATGATAATTGGAACTATATATAAAAATTTAAGACTGACTTCAGTTTTAAATAGTATGCTAACCATTTCATTAATTCATTATCGTGCTATTATAGAATACACCAGAATACATCCAAGAACTGACACAGATAATATTACAATAATTATAAATTCTCGTATATTTTATTGAGGTATAAAAATTTTATTAAAATATTATCGCTTTTAAATTTTTCATTTGAACAGCAAACAAAGTGACCAATGATACAAATAAATTCAAATTATTTTCCTAAAACTTAGAGCGTATTGTTCAAGTCGTTTTATTTTCCACTTCCGTCAGATATGAAAACTTTTATTCCCTTTGAATTGCAAAGTTATAAAAACTGTAGATTGATATTCAGGCAAACTAAAGCGGTAATAATTTTAGGTCGTCCCAATTCGTTTTATATATAAGAGTAAATCGCGGCTTGGATCTTTGAGCCACTCTCGCCACAACGACGCCATGAATTACTTTCGCGTCCAATGTATGCTAGACGGATTCTCATTTAACTGTACAGGATTAGAGCAAAAATGTTCCATTGTTCTGAATGATATTTAGTGTTAAATCATATATTATTTGTACGAATATTAATAGCATTGTCTTAATGCGTTATTTTCTACCCAAATCAAAACAAATTCCGAAGAAATGTTTTTATGTCAGATTATACTCAGTCTATGTCTTCCTCAAATCCTAAAAGCTGTATTCCTTTTATATTGCTTGATACAAATGATGCAAATCAATGATTTGGTAATGGGAATTTCGTATATATTTTTTTATTTGGTTATTCGATAGTAGTTATAAATATGAGCTCACAGAATTTTTTCCCGATTTTTTGAGCCCCGGAAAAGGGTTCAAAAAAGTAATAAAGTTTTGACTTTTGGTCTTATTACGTCATCCGACTAGGTTTGGCGCCAAACACAAACAACCAGTGGAAGCGAAGACGGTCCTTCCTCGTATTGTTTAAGCTGTGATTACTTATTCAATTATAAATACAACTATATAAATTCTTTCGCATAGATTTTTTTTTTACCTTAGTACAAAGAGAAAATTGTATTTGTACCTGTTTTAAAACTTCGACATTTAAATATTTAAAAAAAAAATAAGCATAAATCGAATAAGTCAGGTTATGTTGTAGATTTATTCTCCGTTGCTGTTACGGAATTGACGATTAAAAACAAATATTAATTAATTATTATAAGCACAATACAATAATACATATAGTTATATACATACACATACACTTATTACGCAGAAAATATAAAAACATTATTTATCGTAAGGATACAAAAAATATAATATTTAAAAATTTAATGACTGAAAAATTCAGCAGTGCTGTAGGAAGGGTTTTCAATTAAAAATTGTTAACTGGCATTTCCTTGACATAATTAGGTAATTTGTTAAATAACTTTATTGCTAGATAATTTAAAGGTAGTTATTTCTGGTGTTATAGCTATGGAAATTTAAATGAATTAAAATGTTTTTATTATTTTTTACGAATATTATACATTGATATATAAAGATACCATACAAAGTCCTTATCCTTAGGTTTTTAAATATAGGTTTGCAGTGCTCTCTGTTATTTCCTAAAGCCATGATTTTGACTGTTGTTTTTTCTGTAATTCTACTGAATTACCCTAAATTAAATTTCCATAGGAAATCAGACTATAAAAGTTACCACTGTAAAACATCATCGTTGTTTCCAGCGTTGTTAGCTGCATAAGTTTTCTGATTTGAAAAATTGTTTTATTTAATCTTTTGGATAAATAATCAATGTAACTCTGCCAATTTAGTTTACAGTCTATGTATATGCCTAGGAATATCGCATTAGAGATTTATGTTAAATTTTTTTCAGATTTTTTAATTTTTAGAATATACAATATTTATATTTTGGTTCCACTTGTTGTCCAAATTAATGAGAATATAAAAATTTTGTGGAATTTAAGAGAAATATTGAAAAATAAGCAAAAATTGGACCAAAAATTGACCTGCGGGTTGCCTATTTTAATAGGCAAGAAGGATGATGATTCACCAGAGGATAGAATTACAGACTGGCTTATATTGTCTTAATACAATTTCATAAATTTCAAAGCATCTCCTCTTATTCCATAAAATTCAAGCTTTTGTATTAGATAATTATGGCCTACACAGTCAAAAGCTTTACTTAGATCTAAGAACGACGTCGCACAAGATACAAGATTATTATCAACTGCGTCTAGTATTTTCTCAACTGCAGTGACTTTGCGGTAACCATAGACTTACCTCTATAACCATGCTGATTTATGTCAAATAAACTTATCGGTTTCAAAAAACTTAACAATTCTATTTTGTATTTAAAAAAAGTTTCCAAAATTTTTTTTAAAATTGGCAAAACAGAAATGGGCCTAAAATTGTTAGTATTCTTCACATTTCCATTTTTAGGAATAGGAACTACTCCCGCTAATTTTAGAATATCCGGAAACACTTGTTGTTCTATGCACTTAAATAAGTATGTTTGAATGGGTATAGTCAACGAATCTTATATTGTGACGAGACGTGCGGAGCAAGACGCGACATGTGGGCGGGAAATGTATAACACATGACATCTTCCATCTTTTACACCGCTTACATTAAAGCGAGAACGATGATTGTTGTTTTTGCTGGCACGCGACTGAGGCGGAGTTTAGCTTACATGCTGGGATACGTCAGAGCCGCACTTAATTTTGTTACAGAATCATACTAGCAGTGCTGATATATTAAAAATAAAAAAAAATAATTACTTAATATCTGTTTATTTGCTAGCGTGTTTTCGAAAATATTTTAAGAAGGTTATCGTGTTGAAGTGAGTTGTGTAATAGAGAAAGAAAATATATTATCATCTAAAATATACCAAAAGAAATTTAGGAACTTGGCTGAGAAAAATTTGATTTAAATATCAAACCGTTAATAGACGTGGGATTATGGAAAGTAGATGAATAGTGGATTGGCAAGAGAAAATATACCTCATTAATTTGAATAAACTTATTAAAAAGGTAACTTGCTGCCCAACAACAATTTGGCTTCAGAGGGGGCACAATCGTTGTGCAGAGTTGCACGACGTTATCGAGGGTTACAACAAACACCATTGTACAAAAATGCTGCTCCTGGACATCCAGAAGGCATTCGATACTGTTTGGCATGGAGGCCTCCACAAACTTACGCATATTCATAAATTACCTACTTATTTTATATCTCTAATTAAATCTTATCTTGTTGACCGCACTTTCGCGGTCAAGATTAATAATACTACATCCGATTTTTATCAAATAAGGGGGGGTCCGCAAGGGACGGTGCCCGGTTTTATTTAACATATGTTGCTGATATTCCCACACATCCCCTAACACAAACAATAATGTACGCAGACGACACGAATTTACGCCAGTCCTTTTATGCTCAAACCGCAACTACCAAGTTGCGGTATCACCTTACTAATATTTTAAAATATTACAAGGACTGGAAAATCGTAATCAACGAGACAAAAACAGAAACAATCAACTTTACGAAGAAATTTACTAATATTATTCCCTTGACCATCAACAATAGAGTTATTGAGGAGGCCAAAGTGGTAAAATATCTAGGGATCCACCTTGACCAAAGATTGTCATTTAAATCACATATCACTAAAACCTCAACAGGGCCTATATGGCTGCATAAATTGTACCCCTGGTGAACAGGGACGTCCTGGACACCAAAAATAAGTATTGATTTATAAAACAGTCATTCGACCTATATTAACTTATGGTTGCGTCGTCTGGAACAGGATGGACACCCAGTTTGGCCGCCTCCAGCGACGCAAAACAAACGCTCCGCCTCCTGACTAACTCTAACAGATACGTAAATACCAACAACTAGAGATGCTAACATACAATACATTAGAGATTACATTACACAGACGGCTTTAAAATTTTTTAGACAAAACATACAGAAATCCATACTCACTCCACACATTACAGACATTAGACATTACCACCAGTACACACATACTCACAAATTACCCACGAAAATTTGCCTATCTTTTTTGAATAACCTTAACTTCAGACATACAATGACAGACATCCGCATTCTACCCTTTTCCATATTTATTATTACCCATCCCCAACCGTAACTTCCTCCGATGACCGCCCCTCCCGCCTCTTCACCCCATCTTTTACAGACAATCTAAATTTCAATTCTTTTAAGCAGGTTTTCTCTTTAGCTTTTTCCTGCATGACCAGACTATAACGACATTTATAGTATTGCCCTTATTTTAATTCTCAATATGTTTTATACAAGTTTATTTATTTTACACGCTGTTACAGGAAAACGTCTACCCGCCAAAAAACAACAAAAGAGGCACACCTGAGCCTTGGGCCATAACACCGGCCAGCAGTCTAGGCCTCCCTTGTCCAATAGGGAATAGCTATTCTACTGCTTTTCGCCTGAAATTTTTTCAGTTGAGTCTATTGTAAAGCCAACCGGCGGTACTATCACTCTGTGTATGTATTGTAAATATTTTTATTTATTGTTATGCACATAGTGTATGTGCTTCATTTAAGTTCCTTATAATGTAAATAATGTTGAATAAATGTATTAAATTGGAATTGAAAATTGGATTGGCAAACTCATATCTAGAAGAGATAAAAAGAACTCAGAAGGGAAAACAGACCAATTTATTATCTAGATGAAACTTGGTATGATACTCATTACACCGTAAAAAAAGGATGGACTGATGGATCTAGGAAATGTCAACCAATCTCATTGCCCCCTAGCATGCACTTTACACGTAATATGTACAACCCTGTTCTTGAAGAGAACAGCCTACCAAACGCATTGTCACGGCAACAACGGTCACAAACATCAACACTTGACTTCTTGACAAGTCAAATTTTTCTAACGTTTCTAGCAGCACTCGTAATTGACCAATACACTCAGTCTTTTTTTGCTAGTAACAGTGGAAATATCGGTTTAAGATGTTGCAGTACACATACAATAACATTTAAAATAGAATTTGTTTACAATATGTCGTCTAGTCAACACATAACTACAACCGTGTATTTTTTATTACACATTTGATCTTATTTACAATAGGTGCGTTCTTTCTCTCTGAGATCTCAGCTAATCTAAGTAGTTTTACGGTTACACTGCTTAAATAAAAGCACAATTTTATTTGATATAGCCTCCGTAACCGTAAAATTACTTAGATTAATAGAGATCTCAGTTAGAAAAAACGCACCTAATGTCTTCGCTTACAGTTTGTATATAGTTACGCAAGATTGTGTGACTTGGTAACGTCACCTTGGGATTGTATTTATTAAAGAACTCCTGAAATGGCTGTTCATCGAGTATGTGCAGCTGAACATCACAGGTAATCAACATTAAAAGTTAATTGAATATAAACTATGTTGTCGAATGCACGCCATTTTTTTAGTTTTATGTTGCACAAAATTTACGTGACGTTTACAATTACGTTTGTCCCAGCACAGCAGGTCTGGCTCGCACAACTTACAAACTATTAAAGCACCATTGTAGAATGAATCTGGTAATTCACGCCTTACAATGCGTAAACTTGCCTTCCCTACTCCAAACTCCACCGCGGACGTAAAGTCAATTTTTATTTTCAAAATAAAAAATCATTATTTTGAGCAGGTTTTTTTCCTGTGTGCATACAATCACCCACATGTTCTCTGTAAACTGTCATACTGTTTGTTTGTTTTTATATATTTATGTTTGAAATAATTTAAATAAAAAGTGGCCTAAAGAAATGTATATAAAATAGTAAATAAAGCAGATTAAATTGGAGTTGAAATTGGGAATTGACTGGTAAATTTATTGATTTTGTCAGCGTATGGCAGTTTTTACGCTTGGGCATGTCTGACATACTTTATTATTAAATAAATATTAAGAATAAAATACAATAAATAAAATTTTCAACAATACAACGAAGATGTATAAATTACACTGTACACAACATGTGGCATAACAATAGACTAAAGTCAAATGTTAGTTTTTGCTAAAATAGTAAAGAAGTCTCGCTTACGTATTTGGGTATTTCTGTACCTGGTACCGCCCATGACTTGCGGTCCGATTTGCCAACTCTGCTTATGACATACTTTTTATATCATTTATTTCATAGATTGATATTATTTATTAAAGTAAAAATTGATCACATGCAGAAACTTTGAAATATAATAATTCGAAAACAAAGCCCGACAATAATTTTATTTTACATTTTTTAACCAGAATATCACACCGTACACGTTCCTTAATTTTTCGCCTCGAGTTATGATACACCCTTTATTTAATTTAACGTAGTTAAAGTTATTGTATTATTCTGCAGATGCCTGCAGAAATTTATATTTAACATACACATAGAAAACCAGAAATGTGCTGTTTCATATTGTGTTAATATTTTCGCGCTTACGAAATGTTAGTAAATGCTGGTTCTTTATATAGAAAAGCTACCAAAAATGCGGAGTGCATTATTCTCACCCCAGTGGCTACATCCTCGTCATGAATTTAAACAATGCAAAAATCCTTTTTTTGTTGTGATTTTTTATTTATACGGTGTGATGGTCTGATTTCAAATTTTTGTGGCGTTCCCATTAGTTTCATGGTGGTTCTATTTCTTTTAATATACTTGAAATTATGATCGAGTTTATTATTTTGTAGTGAAAGCTCATACATAAAAAGTATAGTGAAAGTTCAGACATACAAAAAAAGCAAAATTGAAACAAAAACGCAGTTGTTGACACCGGTATTTAGAAATTATTGTTCCTTATCAGCACAGATTGACTTAAGGAATGGGATTTAGAATAGAATAGATTTGGAACAAAAATTGAAAAGTAGATGGAACTTATAGTACATAGTACTCTATTATAGAAATAGTAAGAAATACTAAAAGCAATATCTAAATACAATATATCGCCAGTCTTAATCCTTTCACTTTATTTAGTTAAGGATTAAATTAAGTATTAAACAAAAAGAAGCGATTAAGATTTAATTGCGATTGCCTACTAGGAAAATATTTTTACCAAATAAGTAGAAATTGTTCTTGAGGCCTTCGCGCATACCGTTCGCAGATCGGTTTCTGGTTATCGCTCTTGTCAATGTGAAGTAGGTTACGCAACGTTAACAAGGGGGATCTTAGAATCATTCGTCTATGAGAGATAATAGAGTACTAACGAGTTAATGATAACTCTAACTGACAATGTTAATCGCAATGTAATAAATTGGAAAAATACTCCAACACAACGATATTTACTAATAAAAGTACAATAAAAATTAAAATACCAAAATATTCTTATAGAGAGGTGAGATTATTTACAAATAGTAATAAATATTGAAAGTAATACCTAAATACAAGATACCAAAGTCGTTAATTCTCTAATATGATTAAAACTATCTAAATCAATAGCTGGTTGTACCTTCTCGCGCCATAATTACTGCCTGACAACATCAAACTTCCAACAACATTGTCAATTAATTCGCATATGGTGTCACAAATACACCAAGGTGGTTTTCTCTTATTTGTGTTTTTTAAAGATCTGTTTCTTTGAATTTTCTCTAGCTAGGTTATTATTTTTTCTAATTAAGTTGGGCGCCACGTGACACTGCCACAAAAATAATTTTAGTTTTGTTGCCTTGGTAATTGATCGTAGGAATGGAATTTTCTCAAGGGTGATTTTGTTTATACAGAGTGGTAAGGTAGCTTGTTCTTAGCCTCATTGAATTTCTGTGCCTTTGGCTATGCTAGTAGAGCTGAGCAAGATTCCAGCAACTCCTCTTCGACGGTCATGGCTTGAGGGACTTGTTTCTACCTCAGACTTTGTAGCTGAAGGATTTAATCAAGCGGCTTATGTTTTTTATTTATTTATCAAAGCCAAAAAACATTTACAGGGGGGTCCCTGGCAATTTGGCTTTTTTCTAGCCTGGAAATGACTTTATGGAATACTGAAAATATTTTTTTTTCAACCAGCTTTTTGTAAAAATAAAAAATAAAATAAAATAAAAATAAAATTACACAAATTAATATTACACAAATAAATTACATAAAATAAAAATAAAATTACACACCTATACAAAATGTGAGTACCTACTGAATGTTTTGATTTTTAATCTATTACAGTTTTTAAGTATGTTTTTTAATTAGGTATTAAGTTTTATTGAATGCAATAACTCTTTCATTTATTACATCACGTATATATGCACAGACAGATGCATATTACCAAAAAATGTACCCTCATTCTCCACTATTAATGTTATTGCATTCGAATAGATATACATAATTATGTGTTGTTTACCAATATAGAACTACCTATACTGTATTTTATCTGCAGAGTTCTGAGGATGTCTTTAAATAAAGACGAAACGTCGACATATTTCTGATACTGGTTTTCTTCTTTAATTGACCAAACCCCAACAATTTACCACATAAAACGTTATTTGTTTAATTGGCTTTGTAAAAATTAATTTTTAGGTGTGTGCGACTAGCATCTTTTAAAATTTATATGATTGAAATGTACAAATTTAGCTTTTACTATTTTATGATGGCTTTGGCCTCTGATAATTATTTGCTTCTGTCGACCACTGAAATTAAAATTTTGTGGGGCCTCTCGGATTGCAGTAAAATCATTCAAACCAGTTTGTAATTATTACTCATGAGTTTTTGCCATTTTAATGTTTGTAAGTGCACCGCGGCGCTCGCCATCGCTCTTATGCTGCGGAGCGGTTTTTTATTGAAAATTAGTTTTACTATTTCGGCTTTTAAAAATCGGAATTGCAATAAAAAATTGCGGTTTGAAATAATGAATACTGTTATTTATTCTTCATCTAATTTGCCAAAAATAAAGTGGTGTGACATGTGATATTTTGATACGATGTAATTTTGGTCGCGAGCATTTTTTTAATGGCAGAAGGCCTTCTATGTGATCTGGGTGATTTTTTTTGTAATATTATTTTTTCGAGATAATTAAATTTTTTGTCGAATTTTGGTTCTACAATAATGGAAGTACGCCTCAGTCTTCCTGCGAGGTGGTTATCAGAACATTAATATTGTTTGGGACTTCTACCCGAAACTCATCTCTGAAGAGCATCTCAAACACGCTCGATGGGTTCCAATCGAGTAAGGGCACTCGCTATACCATTCACTGAACATCAGATTCTCCCAAAATATCAACAACAATTGCAGCTCTGTAGGGTCTTGTATTGTCGTCGACGTAGATAAGTTCTGTTCCATAATCGTTCACATACAACAACACAATGAGACAACTCTTTCTAAATAGTTTATGGTTATTGCTGTACTGTACACAAAAATGACTAAGTTAAGACTAACTTAATGTTACCTCCCTCCTCCAAACAACAACTAACTGTCAAACAAATGGAACACTTCCAACATACGTCTACGTCTACAATCTGGGGAAAGACTCATATGTAAATAAACAGTTCGGTGTTGTTTATCTTGTTAGCATAATTATACCGTGTGTCCCAAATTCGATGCTCTGCATTGAAATCTCGGGAACCACAATTTTGTGATTTCTTTTTTTTGGCTGTAGCCAAGTAATCCTCGGTCAAATAAGTTTTAGACTTTTATCATTATTAGGACACTTTTTGGAGACTATTTTGTTCTAGAAACAAATGCTCGATAGTTTTTTGTTTTTGAGATATCTGAGGTAACTTTTGTTTTTCTTATAGCAGCTATATTGGATTTTTCGTTTCTCAAATTGCGCTTAAAATGAGCTTTCAGATGATGTATCACATGCCAAAGAAAAATTGTTGTTCAAGGGACTATTTGAAGAAAAGTTATCCATTTAACAAAACAAAATTGTAGGCCATGGAAAATCAATAAGATTTTGTAAAGCCAGAGACAAAGAAATTGCTTATTAGACGGCGACTAATTATTATCTATGTTCTTAAAATCTACTGTAAATTGTTTCAATTGTACAATTTTCTAGAAAACATCAATTTTTAGACAATCATTAAGGTTCTATTTGTCGTACAATTATCAATAAAGCGTTCAAAATTTTACTAACGAAATCCTCTTCATCAAGAGCATTCTTGCAAGCAAAGTAGTTGGTAATTAGTAAAATTTGAAAAATGCTTTTCTAAGAACGACCAAATTCACACAAAATTTTCAGTAAAATTAAGTAGGCTGTGGTTTAAAAAGAATAATAAGCATTACTGTTAGTTGACAGTTGTTCAAGAATTGTTATTACTGTTCAAGAGTATGATTATTGTAAAATGGCGCACAAATTCTCAAATGAAGAAAAATTTAATATTTTAAATATATGAAAGAAATTTGCTTTTTAATGTTTCAGAAATATCTTATTAGAAACTCTACACATGTTTCGGCTTTTTAGATCTTTTCCAAGAGTACAAGGAATACTGAACTGTAAAATTTGTGTTCATTACTTATATAACCACATCTGGTACCTACTATAAAACTATTGTAAAATATGTTTTTATAAGTTATTTTTTAAATCTAAATTATTTTATTTAAAATATGATGGCCGGTAAAAATTTGTTGTTCATTCGTTAAATTTTTATTATTTTTAACAGCCTTACTTATTTCTAATTGTTCTAATAGATCAATTTTCTTTCCTTTCTTTTCCGAATGCAGTAATTTGACATTACTTAAATCTATAAAATGACTGTTTTCTATACAATGTGTTGACATGCCCGTACTATATACATTGTTTACAATAGATTTCCTGTGTTCCTCGAATCGCTTTTTTACATTTCGTCCAGTTTGTCTAATATATATAGCATCACAGTCACTACATTTTAACTCATATACTTCTGTTTTTTGTAGCTTTTCAGTTTTGTCTTTATTATTAATTAACATTTTACCTAAATTAATTTTATTTACTGAAATTGTTCTACATTCCAGTTTATTCAGTTTATTACTAACTCTATTGCTGATCTTAGGCCTATAATTAATAAATTTATATCTCTTATTGGATTCCTAAGAAGAACCGGCATAAAACTCTTTACGTAAATTTTTCTTTTTGTTTAATTTTATTTAATAAGCACAATTATCACCACTGGGCCACAGAAAATCCGCATGTAACTAACGCAGAGAAGATTTTAAACTAGGTTTGGATTCAATGTCTTGTGCGGCATAATAGGTATTACCTTTACTCCTCCTATTCTACTTCTATGATCTGCCTATAATTATTTTCTTAATTATTATTTTTAAAACGCCATTTAATTGGTCCATTCATTTTTCACAACAATTTAACGGGAGCAGCCCATCCTGAACTTCTAGAAATTCAAATTTTTCCCGAGATAAGACAGCTTTTTGCAGAACAAGAAATAGATGAATTGGGGTTCCAACAAGATGGCTATCTTGCACATAATACTAATAATGTTAGATGGATATTGCAGGAAAATTGTGGTAACCGCATAATTTCAAATAGAGGACCAGTATTATGGCCTCCCCGCTCGCCTGATATAACCTATTCCGATTTTTATTTGTGGGGTACGATGGAAAATGAAGTGCATGATTTTGAAACCCGGAAACTATCGATGTTTTGTAAGACAGAGTTGGAGACGTTTTCGGTACAACAAATGCCAATACTCTCAGAAGAGTATTAGGGAGGTTTTCGGCACAATAAATGCCAATAGTCTCAGAAAAGTAATCAGCTCAGTTAGGCGTAGATGCCAAAAATGTTTCAGCTAAATGGAGGTCATATTGAACAGTTTTATTAAATCTTCTTACTTCTTTACTAACATTTCTTCTATTATGTTAATTTGATGTTATTAAAAAATTTTCTTCAAATCGATTATGTATCGAGTATGTAACCTTAATATTACTGTTATTTTTTATAATGGTTGATATTAAGTATATCCATGAAATCAAAATAACTTTTTGATTTTCCATGGTCTACTATTTTGTTTTGTAAAGTAATGGATAACTTTTCTTAAATTAGCCCCTTGAAAGACCATTTTTCCTCAGCATGTGATATATCATTTAAAAGTTCTTTTTAAGCCCAATCTGAAAAATGAAAAATCCGATATGGCAGCCATAAAAAAACAAAAGTTACCTTGGACATATTAAAAAACAACAGAATGTTGAACATTTGTTTCTGCACCAATATATTAGTCCTAATAATGTAAAAGTCTAAGTCCTGTCTGACAAAGGATTACTTGGCTACAGCCAAAAAAGAGAAATCACAAAATTTTCGTTTTTTTTGGAAAATCCCAAAAACGGTTTCAGTTAGCCGTGATTTCTTAACGGATTTGGAAACGGCATAAAATTTGCTAAAACATCCCATTTAATCAATTTTGTAGCTCTTATGTATTCCGAGATCGCAATGGTGAGCATTGAATTTGGGACACACGGTATAAATAATACATTTCACTAAATTTATTACATTCAACTGATATGTAAGTATAAAACTGTCTGAATGTGTATTCTGCATTATCTCTGATACTAATTAACTGAAAGGTTTTTGAAGGTTAATAAATTTGGACGATCTTTTACTAATTCTTTGCTTTTTCCTTTTATTCAAATTTTGAATACATTGTGCCTGATTTCAGATTAATTTTTACATTGACGTATCTAACATCTGACACACCCTTCTAATATATTTTACTTTTTAATTATTATTCTTTTTATAGTGACTGGCAAATAAGTATAATAAATATTGATCACTGGCGCTGTCTTGTGTGGCATCGTTCCAATAAAAAACCTACGTCAGCTATGACAAAAATCCGCAACGAGCATTTTCTCTTCCCCTTTGTTAAAATTGTGTCCCAGCCCATGCGGAGATTTTCCTTTCATTTTATTCATCATAGTCGTTCGCGGTATATTATACTGCTTTGCAGCAGCAGCATATGCCCATATGGCCTCTGATACAGCCTCTATAATGGTATTCTGCATCTGCTTTTCTAAGTATCAGGAGCATCATGGTGGAATCCAAAACATCTGCAGTTGACACTTGTGATTCAATAATTGACATGATTGCAACTACCCCGTTCATCATAGAATCATATACATCCATCAACTTATTAGATAGGTGTATATTTCGTTGTCTACTTTTCATTTTGTAAAACTAATTAAAATTTAAAGAGACTTCTGTTGACTGTTTTTTTCACAACTCTCCATTTGTAAAGTATATTGTTGACAGTGCGACAGTGCTTGATAATAATTATTTAATTTATTACGATTTTAGTTGTCTTTTTTATTACATATGTGTTGTATCTTGACGATTGTACAAGGTGATCATTTTAAGTGCCTCAATCAATTTTATTGCTTGATTTTTCACCTAGGAAAAGAATTCCAAAACTATTTTATGTATATTTTTCTGAGGAATCCGAACTCGAAAGAAAAAGCAATAGAACATAAAATAATAAAGTTATGGCAAAAAATACTAAAAAATAAAAAAAATATGCACCCTATCTATTAATGCGGAAATGGACATGAGATATTTGGTTATAAATGCGTATCACATACATATTTTTCACTTCCGGTTTGAACGGAATTACTTTTTTTATTTTATTTAAAGTGATACACTGTATATTCAGCTCAGTTTAATGAACATTTTTTTTCTGAATTCAGCAGTGTATTATTATATACTGCTGAAATCAGATCATTATCTTTCACATTTAATACAATATGGGGGTTTTAGTTTAAATTAACATAAAAATATGTTTTAAAACAAAGTAATGTATGAAAACTAATAAAAACATTTAAATAATTTATTTATTTCAAAAATTAAAGTAATATCATTTGAATTTTTGTATCTCTAAGTTTTTCGTCCGTAATTTCTTTATTTGATGTTCAATTATTGACTTTTCTTTTCGGATTTGGATTCCCCAGAAAAAAAGTACATAAAGTTTCGGAACTTTTTTTCTAGATGAAAAAATCAAACTCAGTTTTTTACACAATGCAGTAAAATTTAAATTTATTATGTTGATACTGATATTTTTGCAATATAAGAAGTAATAAGTGCATATTTTTTTTACTACTTAAATTTAAAAATAGTAGTGAAATCCTTAAGGAAATTGTCAATAATAAATTATTGTAATATTTTTAATAGTTATCGACGAGCCGTGTAAGCTTTTTCGTATTTAGTATCGCGTCTGTGTGTGTCAGTTGGTAAATGTGGTACTACCAGAAGATACATAATGAATTAAAGGTGAAAAAAAGATACAATTTCGGGAAAAATAAATTAAAAAAAATATATTGCATTTCTGGACGAATCTCGTCAAATTATTATGAAAAAACCTAACTTCAGAAAAAAATCTATCTGTATGTCTGTAGTATCTATGTATTGCGATAGTAGCCACAGTTTTCGAGGTAAAGCCTTCAAATTGATACACATGTTCTAAAGACCAAAGATAAGGATAAATTCGGTGATGAGCATAATAAAATTGCCCTGCTGGTCCACTGGACTTAAACTTTATTGCATTTATCTTTACAAAAAATTCTTGCTAAATCAAGTATCATGCCAATAAAATATGTTTTTCCAATATTTAAACAAAGCTGCTGTAAACTGAAATTTTTTACACGTTTTTCCTCTTAAATTGGGTTAAAGTAAAGTTAGCAGTTTGACATTTGAAATATCTAATGATATGTTCCGTAAGCCAACTTGTTTACGGTACGCCATTTCTGAACAACTTGGTGCTTTAGCTGACACCAAGACGACTAACATTTTTAGCCGGTAATGTTGGTAAGTTTCTAGGGAATTTATTTCATTATGTCATCTGTTATTTTTCTTCTTACAGTGTTTATCTATTTTTAACCAAAAGTTAATCAGAGATAAGAAAATGGACTCAAATAATTATAATTTACTATAGGTCCTCGGATTTGATATTCATCATCATCGCTCTCACATGAACTAACAATATTTCATTAATAACAAATGCAGTAGCTTTATCCATTTTTAAGGTAAGACGATGTAAATTCTGCCGTCATAAGAAAAATCCGCGTATTCCACAATTTTTGCGAAATTGAGATATTTCATTCATAGGACTTATATGTGATTGTACAATGTATATCAGACGAAAGAAACACGTATTTCTCAGTAAATAATTTTTAATAGACATCTTATTTTTACGAATTTGCAGTTTGTTTACTACTGTACTAAAGAGAATACACGTATCTACTTGCTGCTAGAAGAGACTCACGTACATGCACAACATATACGCGGCTTATTCCTAGCAGACCTGTAAATACTTGGTTTTTGCTTAGTATTTATTGTTTGCGAGCTTATTACCTAGAATACAAGCGCTCTTCGGACTGTATTTCGCGCGTATTGTCCAGTCTAGTATCATCTGTTGTACAGTGTGCAACTAGTGAAAAAGTGAGTCGCGGGCGTTTACTAGTAAATCTCGTATTAAACAATAATAATGGAACAGTCGAAGAATGTCGTCAAGAGTCTACCGCAGCTGTTGAGGAAGATGGGAGTTTACCTATTTTACCTATTTTTTCGGAAGATTCCCAGCAGGTTGGATTCATTACAATGACAAAAAGTTTTACAATTGCTCCAGAGAACCGTAAGTAATGACCTGACCTATGTAAATCTATGTGAATGCTTAAGCAGATTTGTTGTTTTCAGAAATCGAAAACACTGACGGTGCTATTGCCATTATTTCCCCAGGTGTACCAGATTTTACTGGCAATGGCAGTAAAATGTAAAGAGATAATATGGAAATTGTTGACGGTAGTGAGTAATTTTTTTAACACAGTTTAGTTTCGGAGAATAATAGGTACAAACACTTCAATGTTTCAGTGGGGTAAAATATTTAATTAAAGTAGGTTACAATTTAGTACACACTGGTTTGCTCAGAAGTAGCATGCTAGCTTAAAGTAGTCTGTTTTGCATTGTTTTCTTAGATATCTACACGTATAAAAAAGTTTTCAAATTGGTATTGCATTTTTGAGCAAATCTGGATAAAATATGAGAAGCAACACAGACTTCCAATTAGATATAAATATATCTTTCTGCCTGCTGCTCTGTCTGTATGTAGCGAGCTAACTAACAATTACAAATTTTGTGACAAAGATTTTAAATTCTATACATATGTTCAAGGAAAAGTTTGTTCGTTGATTAACAATTATTAATTTTACAAAAAATATTTTGCTAATAAATAAAACAGATTAAAAATAGATAAAACACATTAAATTTAAAATGTCAAGTATTCCCATTGTTAATTGGCAATAGTCGAAAAATCTGATTACTTCGTTTTTAGTTACGCAGTAAGGAAGCCTTAATTAGCAGTGGTTTTATATATCATTTTTTGGTAACCATAAAAATGCATATACTAAATTGTAAAAAAATTTGTGTTTCATTTTCTGTACCATTGAAACTGCGAAGTGCCCAGTGTTAACATTAATATTTAATCTACGATTATTTTAAGGAATTGAAACAACCGATGATTCCATAGTCATTATTTCCCCACATGAACATGACTTTATTGGCAGAGCCACGGAGGAACATTTTGAAATCTGCAATTGAGGCAGTTAAAACGTCAAATAAGGGACGCGTAACAGTTAAACCTATTAATATAAATGAAATGGCTTATTGGAAAAACTGTGTGTCAGTTGGAAAAATCAAAAAACTTGATCAACGTCCTTATATACGCGACATATCAGAAATTGTTTTTACTAAGGGAAAGTTGTCGATGAAATATAGAATGTTCGAAACAGACACGTTTTTTGAAGTTGATATCTTGCAAGAAAAATATTAAAAAAAATTAACCTAATGCAGCCCGTCATTCAAGAAATTCCTTGTGGAATAAGCCTAGAGAAGAAAAATTCCCTTTTACAAAGTTTAGGACCGTTAATGCCCGACAGCAGGAAAATATTTTGGCAACAAATTCCTATTTCTAATGACAGTGATGGAAGTGAATAGAAAATAGTTAGCTTAATACCCTAGTTGAATAATATTTTAGACTTTTTTATTTTGAAATAATAAAATTTGTAGACCTTTTTCACCATTAATTTTTCTCGTTTGTTATCCCTCATCTTGAAAAAACTCAACGCTTGCAATAAAAGGTAGCCTACAAAATACCGTACGTGAGTTTTTCTTAGTATAATGTAAATACGAGCTTTTTTCTTGGTAATGTGCACAAATTACATGCACTGGATACGCTGTATTTTGCTAATTTTCCTTATAAAACACACATACTTAAACTTTCCCAATTTCTGATTTCAATTATTATTTGTTTATAATCTAAAGTCACAAATCAGAAAAATATATATATTCTCAGAGTAAAAATATGCGTTTTATCTGTAATATAAACAATAAACACGCTTTACTTGATTTGACTGTCATGTGGTATACGCGGATTTTTCTTATGCAGGCAGAATTGTAAATAACCTTTATACTTTACACTTGGCCAGGCATAAACAAGTGAGACTGGTATGGGTCCCGGAACATATGGGAGTTCCAGGTAACGAGAAGGCCGATGAATTGGCTAGACTCGGAGCCGAGGAACCCTGTCACGGGCCTGAGCCTATGTTAGGTATTTCAAGAGGGCAGGTCACAACGGCCCTCAATGAGTGGGCCCACGAGACACTGAGAACGCACTGGAGGACCAACAGGGCTGCAGGCAAACCCGAGAGATTGTGACGGGGCCGAACAAATCGAGATCGGCCTGGTTGCTGGGACGGAGTCGTAAAACTTTGAATCTCTTAATCGGTGTTCTGACAGGCCACTGCAGACTTAGGAGGCATCTATCATTGATAGGTATTGAGGAAAACCCTACATGTCCAAGATGCAGGAGTGATGAAGAGACATCTTACCACTTCCTGGGACAATGTGAAGCGTTTGGGCGCCTGAGACACAATATTTTCGGTTCTGAGGCGCTTCTAAGGGAGGAGATGAGCTCCCTCGCAATGAGTGACATCCTGACCTTCATCAGAAGGTCGGAAAGATTCGATGAGGGAGCATGAGAAGCACATGGCTGAGGAGACAGCTGGGGGTTGGTAAAAGGGCCCGTCTGTGACCTACTTGCCAGGCGTCAGCCTCCCCCACCATTACCATTACCATTACCATTATACTTTAAACTTAAAACTGATGGTAGCACAGAACATCATAGTGAATGAATGATGACAAGCGTTCCGTAAATAATGCTGCAACCAACTACCAAGAAACAACCACTGTCACTATTTTTCAGTTACCGCTAATTACCATTCTGATAAGCGCGATTGGCTTACGGAACATATCCTTAGTTACAAAAATATCAATGTCAATAAAAAGAAATTATTTAAAAATATAATCTGAAGTATTGCTGACTGTTCGAAGGCTACTTATAATTATTTATTTAAAATGTTTAATGAAATATTTCAAAGTAAGCTTGTTAAAATTTACTTGAGGTAAGGCAAGAATTAAATTATTATTTTTTTTTCTTAGATCAGGATGATGTATATACGTAGGTGTATGAAAATTACATACGAGAGTATGCATAAATCTCAGTCTCAACTAGACTTTTTACCAACATTGTAACATAAAAATTATAATCCAGTCATTTGAGCCAAAAAAAGAAGGTCAACCTCGGAATGAGAGATAATATGCTGTAAACTTGTATAAACTTTATTTTGGCATTCTAAAAGTTGTCCCAAAAGTCTCATAAAATCTCCTGTCCGCGTCTTAAGATATTCAAGGTCAAAGGTCACAGAAATCGATTTTTTGCAAATATCTCGCTTCCTATGGTTTTAATGCCATTTACATTTATTATAAAAATTGTAGAGAATAAAATTCTCTACAACTTTTTTTCCAAAATTTTTTTATATACTCAACCGTTTTTGAGATAGAGGGCGGAGAGTGCGCCGCGCTTACCTATTCACAGCATAATGCAAGGTCGACCGTCCCGGTAAATAATACGCCGTATAAAATCTATAAATCATTAAAAAAAAATATATAATTATGAATAATTTGCATTGTTTATTTATTAATACATTATATTTAATAATATTTTTCATTTATCGAATACATGTTTGTTTAATATTACTTACCTTTCCGTGTAATCAACTGCAAGAATGGTTGTGGTTCACACTGCGGATGCAGGAAATCGGGGTTGCAATGTTGTTTAGCTCGTGGCCAGTGTAATGGGCAAGTGTGCCTCAATGCTTCACCGTATCAAAGCGATCTCGATGAAGATAGTACATTTTACCCCGAAATTCTCGAAGATCTAGAGACAAATATCCTTGACAACGAAAATGATGATATTGAATTGGAAATTTTCGAGCGACCGGAAGATGATGATGAAGAAGAAGAAGCAAATTAAGACTCAAGTCCTTCTAATTATAAAAGTTTTTGAAAAACTTCCCCACATTTGAACTTCAACTGTAATAAATATATGAAAAAGTATTTCTAAATAAAGATATAATTAAAATGTATTTACTTTATTATTTTTCTACTTAAAATATAATTAACAGGTCGACTGCTGACTACTCCGATCGGAGTGTACCGGCATCAATCGGCGCCCCCTACTCCGATCGGAGTGTAGTGTATAGCGACTCCGATCAGAGTGTTCGACATCCCGTGAAAATATTAATGCCTGACGCCGGCAACCCCGATCGGAGTATAATTTTTTTTTCGCTAATTTGAGACAAAAAAAAAAATGAAAATGATAATAAAACTATAATTTACATGACTTATGGCATAACTAAAGGCAACAAAATAAATAAAACTTAACGACGTCCAAGAGTGCCTCAAAAATATGGTCGGCAGTCAACCTGTTAACATATGTATTAGAATATAATTAAAATATACGTATTCCACTCAACAATTTTTTGATTACACGGAAAGGTAAGTATATTAAAACCAATATGTATTCGATAAAGGAAAAATATTAAATATAATGTATTAATTAATAAACAATGCAAATAATTATTCATAATTATATATTTTTTAACGATTTATAGACTTTATACGGCGTATTATTTACCGGGACTTACGGTTGATCTTGCATTACGCTGTGAATAGGTAAGCGCGGCGCGCTCTCCGCCCTCTATCTCAAAAACGGTTGAGTATATAAAAAAATATTTGGAACAAAAGTTGTAGAGAATTTTATTCTATACAATTTTTGTAACATATGCAAATGGCATTAAAACCATAGGAAGCGAGATATTTGCAAAAAACCGATTTTTGTGACCTTTGACCTTGAATATCTTGACGCGAACATGAGATTTTATGAGACTTTTGAGACAACTTTTAGAACGCCAAAATAAAGGTTTATACAAGTTTACAGCTTATTATCTCTCATTCCGAGGTGAAACCTCTAATGTGACTGGACTATTTCAGAAACAGACTATACTAAAGTGGTTAATTATTTTATTAATGATATATGCACTTTCAAAATGTGGTGTATAAATGTTGTATAAATTAATTTTGTACAACAGAACTATTATTTTTCTTTGCTGCAAGTTCCTTCGCTTCAGATTGTTTCAGTTCCTTTGGTTTATCCCGAAAAATTGATGCATAAGCTTTACAGTTATTTTTGCAGTTTTTATCATTTGTTAATGGACCATTTTGCTGACTTCGGCATCTCGGTGTATTGGATTTGGTCGAGGAATCTTTCTTAGTAAAACTTTTGGATTGCATATTAACTGATTTCGGTTTATCGGGTTTTTGTTCGGAAGATTTTTTTTGTTTCTTGGTCATTATTGCTTTGCTTTCTTGTATGTGATGCTTTACATTCTACAGGTTTGTCACATAATTTGGTTTTAATATTAGCCGAGGTAGGTCTCTTATTCTCTTCTCTTGAGAGATTACTAATGGCACTTTGTGGCCTCTTGATTGGGTTCTGGTTAGATTTTATGTTTTTTTTCTCCACATTTTTTTTCTTTAACTGTTGGCGCACTATGTATAAACTTTTTTTACCACACTTTCAACCGAAGCATAACGTTTAGATTTTGAGCATTTTTTTTCCACACTATTTTTAAAAGGGTTATTCTGAGATAAATTACTGGTTTTAATATTAGCAGCACTGCACTGAGGTGTTTGTTTATCTGTTTTGTTCATCTTTTGAGAATTACATTTATTCTGGGATATTTTCAGGGACTTTTGCAAATCTTCTATTTGTGTTCCGTTATTCAAGTTTCTTCGGTGTGACGTACTACTAGAAGAATTTGGATTACTTTTTATTGATTCGAGCTGTTCCTTTAACTCGTTTATATTTTTGGGAATTGATTTCTTTTTTGATAAGTTATTCATAGATGCCTCTTTAATTTGTAGATTTTCATTTTTAACTTCCTTAATAGTTGTTTGAAGCACCGCAGATTTAGTTGTAGTCTTAAATTTACTGGTGGAAATAGTTTCTAATTTTTCTTTTTGTTTGTGTGTCATTTCTTCAACTTGTTGCTTAGTGATCGTATTTTCGTCTGGTGTGGTCTTATCTTTTTCTGGCGTGGTCTTATCTTCATCTGGTGTGGTTTTATCTTCTTCTGGTGTTATCTTATCATCTTTAATAGTTTTGTCTTCCTCAGACTTACTGTTAGTCAGTGTTTCGCAAATTTTCGCTAACCCTTGTTCTGTAATATCTTTACTGCATGATTTGCAATATTTTTTCTTATCCGTTATTGTCTCTTGCTCAGTCATGTGGGCGCATTCATGAAGATTATCGCACTCAGTTGACTGTTCGAAAACACTTTGCGAATTTGATGAGTTTATGGTTTGCTCTGAATCGGTATACTCGTGGAAATAGCAACTCTCTTCAGATTCAAATATTCTTACATCTATATCACTATCACTTGTGTTTTTATCTTCTTCATCCCCATGTTCATTGTCTATGGGAATTACCTCGTCTGAGTCAATCGGTAAATTGGCAAAATCTTCTTCGTACGAATTAAATTCTATGGCATTTTGCCGGCAATTTTGTGCTTTAATTTGCGATTCCATAAAGGGAGTGATTTCTAGTAGTTTTTGAATATTATAATAATCACCCATATCTTGAATACCTTCAAGACCTACTGATTCTTGTAAAGTATTTAGATTCTGATAGAAATCTTGTAGTATAGGAGGCAGGGGTATGTGTCCTGGAGAAATTGAACGAACATAGGAAGTAACATTTTCGTTTGTGTAATAATTTATCTGAAAACAATGAATTTTTTTGTAAGCATCTTTTAATTATTTGGAAAACTAAACACTGTAAGTAATTTGTAAAACTTACATTTTCTGTTTGATTTGGTAGATTTTCAATCAATGGCACTGGATAATTTATGTTGTCTTTGTCATCGCTTCCAATATTCTCATTATTTTCTATGGTGTTGGCCAAAATAGCAGATGCATTTAAAAACTTTACTATGCAGTGTACCATATTCCACCACACTTGCATTTCATTATATGTGCCAACATCTTGTGAAGAAAATGGATACTGATTAGACATCACTAGAATTTTGCAAACAAATAATGAGTTGAGATGACAGATGTATTCTGGTGATATTTGAAAGTTGACTGAATAAGTTAGCCTCCTATGTTTTAGACAATTAATAGAAAATCAACAACAAATTATGGCAAATTCAAATATTAATAAGGTTAACAATTACTGGTCTCTTTAATTTCCTACAGCAATCATTATTAAAACAGAAATTTGTTTTCATGTAGACACTCTCTAAATTCATTGTGACTATTAGGAAATAAAATCATCACGAGCATATGAAGGTACTGCGATCAGACGAGTAATGATCAGCTGATTGTTGATTTGTTTACAATCATTTTAAGTGCTTTCGTGGGTACTTTCTAAAGTCTTAGGTAGAAAAATATATACAGGGTGTTAATTAATTACATGCCAAAACTTTAGGAGTTTATTGTTTACAATATTTCAAGACGAAAAGTTCCTATTAACATAAAATGATTCGTGGTCATTCTCCAGTTTATAGCCTTCTATAGTAGACAGAAAATAAACATACCTACACACACCTCACATCATAGGGACATCAAAAAACACTGTTAAATATTGTGCAAATGTTTATTACTAATAAAAAATTAATTAAACAAAGTTCACAATTACCACACTATAAACACCACCATGTCTGGTCCTACGTCACCATCCTAACATGACATGTTGCCAAATTTCACAAGAACAAAATTACCCTACAATCAAAATTTAATTCATGTTCCTTACCCAAAACATGTAAAATTACTGTTCCGGATGTTACCCTCTATTCAAAATTTACTTCAATACACATAAATATTGTTCCTTGCCCAAAAAAAATTAATATTACGTTGATAATTTCATTCAGGTTAGGTTAGGTCGGGTTATTATTTTGAGACAAGTATGTCTGCAATGTCTGAACCATTCAGGTTAGGTTAGATTGGGTTATTATTTTGAAACCTGCACATTCGTCGAGAATTCCATTTAGGTTAGGTAATTATTTTGAAACAAGTATATGTGCAATGTCTGAACCATTCAGGTTAGGTTAGGTTAGGTTATTATTTTGAAACAAGTATATTTGCAATGTCTCAACCATTCAGGTAAGGTTAGGTTGGGTTATTATTTTCAAACAAGTATATTTGCAATGTCTCAACCATTCAGGTAAGGTTAGGTTGGGTTATTATTTTCAAACAAGTATATTTGCAATGTCTGAACCATTCAGGTTAGGTTAGGTTGGGTTATTATTTTGAAACAAGTATGTCTGCAATGTCTGAACCATTCAGGTTAGGTTAGGTTGGGTTGGGTTATTATTTTGAAACAAGTATGTGTGAACCATCCACGTCCATTTCTAGTGCAGAGCCACTGGGAAATTGTGTGTTCAACAAATTCAAAAATTTACACTGATTAAACATCATTTCTTCGCTTCAACACTTGGCAACACTGTGATGCGCCTTGTTAGACTTAACTGCGACTGCACGTTCGTCGATAATTCTATTCAGGTTAGGTTAGGTTGGGTTATTATTTCAATGTTCCTTGCCCTGAAAATGTAATATTTTCTTTATGTTTTACCCACCCACCACCCCTAATCACGTCACATTGTTGCCCAAATTATTTATTTCCAAAAATTTACACTGATTAAACATCATTTCTTCGCTTGTGCTTTTACCCACCCAGCACCCCTATTCGCTCCACGGTCCCGTTAGTTTCTTGGCTATATTATTCATTTGCACACATTTATATTTCTCAAACATCACTTCTAACACTGTTTTCTCACTATTTCTGCAAAAATTTCGCAAAAATAGCAAAAGGCTATAAACTGGAGAATTACCTGATTCGTTACTGAGATACAGGGTGTTTTAAATATTTTTGTTTTTTTCCATGTTTTTTCCATTTTTAAAGATAACTGATTAAAATTAGGTGTACACACTTGTTACAGTCTCTGGAAAATAGTTTTACTGATTTTTGCAACAATCTACAGGGAGACACTTTTTTAGATGTCATGAACCCCCGAACTTTTTTTTACGGCGACATTATTTTTTTACTTAGTTAATTTCCATGTTCTTTTCATATGGTGTTATTCTGTAAACCAATGTAGCAGATGCGTAAGATGTAAAACAATAGCTACGATAAGTTAAGGCATATAGATACAAAATAGCACCATTAAACTTTTTGGTATTTGCATTTTTTTTGTTCGTATTTTGCACCGTTTAGGAATTATTTGGCAAAATATTGTCATATTTGTTGACCTAAAATACAGAAACATTTTGCTGCAATAATAAGTAATCTAAATTTATTACGCCGATAATTTTGTTTATTTGTTATATCTTACATACATTATAGGCCACCAGACTCTTTATATATTGATTTTTTAAATAAATTAGAACAGAATTTTACATTTTTTAACGTAGGTAGGTTAATCCCATATGAGTAATTATTCATGATAAGGCAAACAGAAAAAATTCTCATAAAATTTCTTTTATTAGTGTGACCGGTTTCGTGAACAAGTAAATTACTTCACATCTTCAGACACAGGAATACAATAAATGAAGAAATTGAGTATGGTGGTTACATACATAAATATAAATGTTAATAAGTTAATAGAACTTAAAAAACAAGAATACAGAAGACAACTATTCCCATTTTTTTATACTAGTAAAAACTTATTGGTAAAAAATTGTTTGATAAAATTTGTATACAAGAAAGATTGAAATTATTTAAAATAATAAGGATTACGTTAGTTTAAAATTATAGTGTAAAATGTAATTAATTGAAACGTGTAAAAAAGAGGGTCATTTTCATATAATACTTACATTTTTATAAATAAAAACCAGGGTAGTCAACATTAAAATTAAAATAGTTTTGCAACATAGTCAAAATTGTAAGTAAATGTAAGATATAAATTTTTTGTTTGTATCTAATTAACTTTCTAATAAAATTCTTAAAATTAACGTGCTTTTTCTTTTAAACACATACATACACTGCAACAGTTTAAAATCTAATAGGGAGTAAATATTTTTTAATAATGAAAATTGATTAAAATTAGTGCCCTCTATCGGACTATCTAAGAACTAACGTTAAATAAAAATTAAAAATTAAGGTTGAAAACTATGTGTGAACCAGGTTTTTTTTTACAATAGTGGAGTTTATTATATTCAACTGCAGATGGTGATAGCAGCGAATATGCATTTAAACGTGGTGGTAATATTCACTTATAAGAAAATGAGGTTATATTGTTATCATATCGAGCACATGGAAATAGATTTCAGTAGAGAAAATAAAATAAAATAAATTAGACAACCACAGAGAAAGTCAGTGATGATTGAAATTGGATTTGTGAATTCAGAGATAATGTGTTGGGATTTCTTGAATCTTTCAGGATTTCTAAACTTTCAAGGTTATTAATCAAACTACCTTTGTCACCGAGATGTAATATTTTAAGAGTATTGTCAAATGTATGGTTGTTAGCTACCAGATGTTTGGCGAAATGGGAAAAACCTGAGGATGAGCTAATACACCGGACGTGTTCTTTTAACCGTGTTTTAAAATTTCTATATGTGCAACCAATTATGTGCCGCTGCATGTATTGCACGAAAGTTTATAAACCCCACATCTATCTAGTGGATCTATTTGGTCTTTACCATTGACAAACAACTTTTCTATAGAGTTAGTTGATTTAAAGGATATGAAAAATATTTTTAAAGCAGTTAGAAATTTTATATGAAACAGGACCTATGAACGTAAGAGAACGGTATGGAATTTCGGAGGGAACTTCTCTGTATGTATTTATGTTGACTGTATTTTGGACATATTTATTTAATCTCTTTGTTAGTAAGGTATCAATTAAAGTAGTATTGTAGTTATGAGTGGCTGCTATTTGTTTAATAACCTAAAGTTCCTGATTATAATTATTATAAAGGTACTTTTAACAATCTATTAATATAACAATTAAAAGCTGCCACCTTATGTGAAAAGGGATGCAGGGAAGTGTGATCGATAATTGTCTTATGTATTCTTGTTTTTTAAGTTTTATTAACTTATTAACATTTATATTTATGTATGTAACCACCATACTCATTTTCTTCATTTATTGTAGTCCTGTGTCTGAAGATGTGAAGTAATTTCCTTGTTCACGAAACCGGTCACACTAATAAAAGGAATTTTATGAGAATTTTTCTGTTTGCCTTATCATTTTACATTTTTGTTGCCACAATTTGACGAAATTTTTTGTTTAGGCGACTTTAATATAGATATGTTAAAAATAGAATCCTCTGCTTTTAATAAACTCATTTCTTACTTGATGCATTTAACTTAGTACAAATAGTAAATTCTCCGACCCGTATTTGTCTCACAACTTCAAAACTTATTGATCTCATAATAATAACAAATAACAATAATATAGTCCAAGATGTAGAAATAATTTCATTTAATCACTTGTCAGACCATAAGTTGCAAGTTAAACATTTCTAATAAAAAAGTAAACCTAACTTTTAAAATATTTAGAGACATTTTAATCAAGAGGGATTTTACTCCGACCTTATGTTTATTCAATTTGAGACAATATATGATCAAAATGATATCGATGATAAAGTAAATTTTCTTAATGAAAATGTATTATCTTTGTTTAACTTGCATGCACCACTTGGGATGTTCAAAATTACAAAAAAATATGCCATGACACAGAAAATATACGTTTCCTTATGTTTCTAAGAGACAAAGCTTGCAACAAATGGCATCGTACAAAAAAAGAAGCTCAACATAACTACCACAAAATGTTGAAAACTTACAAGACTTTAGTATGTCGAAAGGAAAAAAAAGATATTTTGAACATAAACTAAGGATAGATGGGATGAATAAAATCTGGAAAGATTTAAACCTATTAAATTTTCAACAAAAAAAACTTACCAGACCATTTAAAAACTGTATATGCTCTAATGATTATGATGTAAACTGTGTTCCCCAATTACCTGTTGATCAAAATACTATTAACTATTATAAGAATAATATTAACCCAAATATTGAACCATTTCAACTAAAGTCCAACTCTGAATACAACGTTCAGAAAATTCTATATAGTATAAAAACTAAAACTCAAGGTTATGATGGGTTAAACATTAAATTGTTACTAATTTGTTGCCCTTCTATTTTACTATTTATTACACACATAATAAATTACTGCTTAGAAAATGGTGTTTCTCCACAGCTGGAAGCAGGCCCTGGTACAACCACTGCTTAAAATAAAATGTCCAGAAGAATTTAAGGATCTTCGTCCAATTAGTATTTTGCCGACGATATCAATAGTGTTGGAAAAGGAGGTAGAGATACAACTACGTCAATAGATTTGATATTTTACCTGAATCTCAACGGGGTTTTCTTCTCTTGCACATCTGCGAAACAGCACTTTTAAACATTACGGATGACATATTTATTTATTTTTATTTATTTATTTATTTATTTGGTTACAACTGCCCAGACAGAAATCCAATTACGGGGCAGGGATATTATCTAAATCATATTGAGAGGATCAGACCAAGAAAAACCCACTGTCCTAGTGCTTATCGATTTCTCGAAAGCTTTTGACACGTTAAACCATGACCAACTCATTATAATACTCGAGTCCTCAGGCTTAAATAACAATGCATTTGAGTTTTTTCGCAGTTATTTAAAGAACAGAACAAAATGAGTTAAAATCGATATTGATGTGTCTGCCCATCTCAATATGTCATCCGGTGTTCTACAGGAGTCAATTTTTGAACCGCTTCTATATACGCTGTACACTTCAGATTTTGTAACGTAGGTAGGTTGATCCCATATGAGTAATTATTCATGATAAATCAAATAGAAAAATTCTCATAAAATTCCTTTATTAATGTGACCGGTTTCGTGAACAAATTAATTACTTCTGATGATGTGAAGTAATTAATTTGTTCACGAAACCGGTCACATTAATAAAGGAATTTTATGAGAATTTTTCTATTTGATTTATCATGACTTCAGATTTTGTAAAATCAATTGAGCACTATCAGATACACTTGTATGCGAATGATACTTTACTTTTCTTTTGAATCCGATGATTATGCAGAGGCAATGATTGCAATTAACCAGGATTTAAATTCACTGATGAAAAGGGCCAAAAACCATTCATTAAACATCAATACAAGTAAAACGTCGGCTTTAATTTTTGGACACTAAACTGTTAGGTCAGTAGTACAAGAAAATATGCAAATATGAATGAACGGGCATAATTTAACATTTACAGAGAAAGCAGAAAATCTCGGGTTAACTTTTGAGACTACACGTAGGTTTAAAATGCATATTAATAATTGTATACGTGCAGCTTATATAAATTTAAAACTGATTTATAATATACGCCAATTTATCGGACAAAAAGTGAAAGCAATCTTGTGCGAATCATTAGTACTCTTTAGATTTAGTTTTGCAGACTCTGTATACGAGCCTTGTATAGATGCCGAGGATACTCGAAGAATTCAGATTATACGTAACTCCTGTCTACGTTTAATTTTTGGAATAGGCGCCGATAAAAAATTTCTCATAAATTAAATCAGATAGGTTGGCTTAATATGTCTAGACGACGCTTACTGCAATCTGCTTGTTTATTTCACAAAATCATAAATAATAAAATACCTAAATACCTGCACAAAAAGATCTCATATAGAGCAGATGTCCATAATATTAATATCCGTTTTAAAGGCACACTTATTCCTCCTTCCCATTGGACAGAATTATTTAAACACTTATTTAAGTACTAAATCACAAAAATTTATCTCTATTCCATCTTCAATAAAAATTAAATCTTTAGTGGGATTCAACTACTGCCTCAAAAAATACCTCTTAATTGAGCAAAATAACAGTCTATAGGTGATTAATTTTATGATTCTTCTGTGATAAATTATCCATTTTTTTCCCTTGTTCTATTTTTTAATATCGTTTGCCAACCTGCAAGCTTATATAAAATGATTTGTATTTTGTATTGTTTAACTTTATGGATTTTTCATTTCAATCTCTTATTTCTATTTATTAAATACAGGGGTTGCTTGTGCAACCATCTGATCTTCGGCGCATTTCCTATATCATTACATTCTTTATGTTTTTCTTACTTATCTGTCAACTTTATACTTGGGAAAATAAAGACCAATTATTATTATTATTATACATGTAATGGACAAAATTACACTCGCTACCTTGAAGAAGATCTTGCTTGAAAATGTCCCTATGCTCAAAATCATATATGGTTTATACATTTATTTGTAAAAATTTTTATTTTTGTATTTAAAATAAAGGTTTCCCTTAATATAAACTGTTTTTATTTATTTTAAAATTTTAATCTTGGACTAACTTAAAAAAAAAAACGAAATGTATCAAGCAATATTTTGGGGGTTAACTGCATGAGTCAAATATTGCTACAAGCGGTTACCGCAGCCGTTCTGATGATCCGTAGAGCGAAATCTAGCGACGCAATGACAGAGTTAAAATTGTGTTTCTACAAAAATGTCTATTTTTCACCATTGTACTTCGAACGATATAATTTGTTAGGCCCTGGAACGATCGATTTACTCGAGGTCTTTAATAATATTACATTATAAGAAATAAAATGATGCGAAAATAATACATTGTTAAGTATTTATGTTACTAATAAATATTTATATTTATTTATTCAAACTTGTAATATTACTGAGAACGGTTAACAAATTATATTTATTTGAATAAAAAAATGTACATGCGACTATTAATTGCCGTTATGTTTAAACGGATTTTTTTTTTAAACAAAACAAAAACATGATTGCATTGCATCCATGATAAATTGAGATAAATGTACCTATGACACAAGATAAATTCGGTTGAAATTAAATGAACTAGTTCCAGAATTTCTCTACGTCACAAAATATATAGCTTACTTGTAGATATTTTTAAAAGCCAGGTTCCAATCATATCATATTTAATTGGTAATAAATAATACCTTTATTATGTACAATACGAATTATACATTGTAACATTTCCATAGTCATTTCACGTTAGATCCTTATTGTTAGTTACAAGATTGAAAATTTTCCCAGCTAATAGTTATTTTTGAGTAACACAAGGACAAAAAATGTAGTTTTTCCTACAATTACGGAAAATTTCCGAACGAGGCGAGGCCGAGTTCGGCAACCGTATGAGTAAGAAAAACATTTTCGGCCGTGTGTCATACATTACTTTTTTTATTCGATTGTGAGAAGAAAATATTAAATATATTTATTTTAATTGAAATATCTGATCGTAATCGACTTCCCGTCACTTTGACACAATCTAATAAAAGTATATAATGACAGTTTATTACATATGTTGATATTTTGTCGGAATGAGGGCTAACGTTTTCAGGCCCACCAGTTGACGCCACTGGTCGAGTAAGGTCGTGTCAAAAGTTACTGTTAGGCGCGGGAAATTTTATAGTGTTTTATTATAATTATTTCGTACACCAGCAAATAAAAAACCTTGTTAGTTGTGCCTCAGTGTTGTGCAGTTCCACTTTGTTTGGAAAAAAAAAGAGGACATATGCTTCCGAGAGACAAAACTCGCCTAAAACAGTGGTTGATAGAGATAATTTTACTTCTTCGAAACATTCGTGTTTACGTATTAATAATTTAAAATGAAATAAAATTCACTTTATCATGTTGTATAAATTTCTGTTTTTCTGTTGTTTGAGAATGTTTCAGTAGATGTTTACAATACAATATTATGAAAATCTGTCACTGGGGACCGAGCACTAGTAATATCGTCAAAACGTTGATTCCTTCCCTCTTCAGGACCCACTAACCAGACACCATTCGAAAAAAAAATACATAATTCAAGAATAGCTAAAGAGGATTAAATAGGATTAAGTCATTTGAAAGAAATTACATTAATTTGCATCAATCTAGTTAATATTATTGAAATATATTTAACGCAGAGCTTTGTATTATTCATTGTAGCATATAAATTAAGTAAGTCGCCTAAAGTTTCAAGAAAGTTAAAAGTTTTACAATTGAGAGTAACCCTTCCAAAACCTCTACAACACTGTTTGCTTCTTAACTTTGAGCTACAATCATGATTTATGATGCTAATTTTGTTACACTTTTAATTAACGACCACAAAACTTTGGGTAAAATATCGTTAGGCTTAGAAAACAAACATTTTAAATGAAAACATGAAGCAACCGTTTTATCGCAAATTCTTAATGACTGAATTTCCACTTTCGATACTTTTCGTTTTCAAGTTCATTTGCTTATTTATTGTACATTGTTTCTAATTAAGAGCTTTATTACTGTTAATGTCTCTATTTATTTATCCATTGAGAATGTGTGAAAAATTAACCGATTTAATAAGAACTATCACAGATTCTGAAATTAATTTCATTTTACTTTCTCTAACATATAGGGAAAATATTGGCGTTACAAGAAAATCAAGGGGTTTATTTTTGCAATCTGGCGTCTTACAGCAATGTCTTTAAGTACCTTAAAGCCTAACGTCATCATTTAATCCGTCGCAGAAAGAGTTTTCTTCAAGCATATGATATTTCTACCTAACCTTCATTCTTGAATTTGTATTTATTCTAATTAGCTATGTCTGAAGTTCTTGTTTCGCATTTTTTAGTTGTTTAATTCGATTCAAGAAGTGAGAGAAATAAAAAGCCCTTTTTTAATAAGAAATATGGCATTGGCAAGAGACGAAATTGTGTGCTTTGTCATCCTAAACCAACAGGAATTAATGTTTTTCTTTAACATTCAAAAACATACCAAAGTATTTGATTTGAATCTGTCAAAGTCTATCATTTTTCCGTCATATCCCCACTATGTTCCGGTTACTATTTCTGTCATGTCTTATTCGTTCGAATGACACCATTGAAGGTAACTTGTCATTTTAGGCGCAAAAATATGCCTCAAATTCAAGATTATGACTAGATGCGGGATCCGTGTATTATATGACGTCAATATCAGGGGCGGATCCAGGATACCGTTGTAAACACATACACACATTCACATATTGTTTCTGCATCTGTTAACACCTTTGTTGACATACAGCGGACTGGTATTGCTACGATCACATCTTTCCCACCATCCAATACATTTGCGATTATTCTGACCACTAACGTCAGCAGTTTTATACACACAAACACATACATGTTTGTCTTGCAACTCAACAATTTCTGCTTTAATTTCGTTGCACATCGGTGACATATAATTTTCCTTTAGTGTGTATTCCGCAGTCACAGTAATGTTCTACTAACACAAAGAAACTGTTTAAAACGAGGGTTATTTAGTTTGGTCCAAGGCGCATTCATTAAATTAAATTGTTTTTATTTTTCAGTAGTATTGTTGCTACCACAACTCATGCATGTTTTATGATTTTTAGTTACAAAAAAACTTTCAACACATCACAAGGTTCTTGTCAACAAGTCCCAGCCCGGAGGGGACATTCATAATGTTCCACGATAATATTCTCCGATAAAATGTATACAATGACAAAGGTTAACGATACTGGAATTAGATTAGACTTGTATTGTGCTTTAGACCGAGTATTAAAATAGTCTGGAATGGAATAGCATTAAAGGCTGCATTAGCATGCTCTCATCGCCAAGATTACCAACATAAAACTTTAAATCGTTTTCTCTATTGACGAAAACAAATAATTCTAAAATACGATAAGGATGTAAAATTACAGACAATACTAATGCGTATTTTTTTTTTTTATTAATAAGAAACACGTATATTTTATTTGTTGTCATTTTATGAAACTGATTTATAGATTTAAGTTGGATACTTGGTGAAAATGCACTCTTAACTTGATCTAGATAAAAATGCCCTCTTTTTATTTTCTACATCTACTTATTTTTAATTGATATTATTTTGTGTGTAGAGACCAGTAGTAGGTAATGTTAAAACCCAGAGACAACTTTTATGTAGATTATTTATTATTGTCAAAGTTCTAATAGAAATCGTGAGGTAACGATAAATTAGGTGTTTAACTAATAATATAATTGGTTTTTTTTTGTACACGTGCTAAATACCTAAAATAACATTTTTCTTCAAGCGTATAACAATACTTACATTATATATCGCAACACGTCCTGGAGGAAGAGCCTATTTTTGTACTAAAACAAATATTTTTTATTTTCTTCCTAGGACAAGAATGAAACAAAAGTAAGTAGGACAGTGAGAGTAGTGGTGTAATATTATGTGATATAAATGTATCTGCTTTTCCACGCAGATAATTTATTAATTGCTGATCGTATTCAACCATCATCTCGTCCCTCTAAACACGTAGTGGCGTATCTCAAAAAATACAAAATTGAGATACTCCACGTACTGACTAAACTTTACATTCTCCATCGATATTATATATAGGCGTAACCGAAACAGCATTATTTTACGAGTATTTTCTATTACTTGCTTGACGTATTGCAATTGTAATGAATTTTGTTCATCACGAATAGGCGTATGTCGACGGCCACACTGCATTGTCTAAATAAAGAAGCAAAACCAGATAACAAAAAAAAGTATAAGGACCTGATGGCTCTATCTCAAGGAAAAACCCCAGTTATCAAAGTAACCGAACACAAAAATTTTTATGAGTCTCTTCCACATCATAGGGATGGTGATGATTGAGTTATTTTTTGAATAGATTTCCTTTTCCTCTATTTTTTATTCATTTTGAATATTCAGTAACTTTGTTTGATTTCTATTATGTAGTTTATGTTACGTTTTTACAAATAAAGGTTTTTATTCGAATCAAAACATTTTTTTGTACTTAATTGAAAATTATCCACATGGCGTAAGTGGTCTTTTGTATCCTGAAATAAAAAACACAAATTTTACAAACTGACGTATCTCATTTAACTTAACTTTTTTCATAATATGAGAGGCAGCCGCCATGCAATCATTAGCTCACATCAATTGATTATAGCCGTATTTGTTTGACACTCAGGAATCGATCCCGCTCGATCCAAGTGAGCCAATGGTTGTTTCTTTGGGAAAGGAGACTTTACCCCTTCCAAGACAGTTTCTGATCTTGTTCATTTGTAAAATGATCCTGCGATTTGGCTGGTTCAGATATATCGCTTTTAAATCAGTACAGAGAGTACGTCATATAAAATAGGGTTATGGCAGAGTTGTCTCTGGTTACAGGTTTGTTTATGTTCCGTATTTGTCATAAATACATATATAATGCAATGGAAACAATAATATTAAAAGATGGAAACACAAACCAAAATTACTGTTTACATGTAGATAAGAAAACAGCGGACCAATGTAGAAATGGTAAGACTCGTAAATGCAAAAAGTTTATTTATATAATTTTTAAAACGTGAACTATGAAATCCAAAGTTAAATGTGTTCTTTCAGATATAGTATTTGCGACAAATTTGCTACAAAGTTATCTTGAGCCTGATGGTATGTTAGAGGATAGAACATCCGTAGAACTCTCGGTAGAACTACTGTCACATGTATATTTTCTTTTTAAACATAATTCCTGCAAAAAACCATTATAAAAAAAATTGTCATAGTTGAAATTCTAACTATACATACAGAAACAATCTTACAATCCATTTTAAATAATACAACTAGAAACATATAAAAAACGCAAAACTTTATGGTTATGTTATGTTTGTTGACAAACTGGAGTGTCCTGAACTGAACTGAATAATGATGTTTCTTTGACGCTTTACTTATGATCTGATCTAAGTGATATGTAAGTGATGTGAAACTGATATTCAATTCGCCAAACAAATACGGCTTATGCCACAAGCATTTGTCTACAAAGAAAAATTACACTAATTGCTCTAGCTATTACCCTAAAAGACTTACAAAATCACTCTAAAACTTTAAATGCTTCTCCTGAAAAATCAGAAAAAACTGAGATGTCACTACGTGTTTAGAGGGACGATTTATCCTCCGTCTTCCAGTTAAAGGCCTTCTTTTAATACTCCTTTCTTCTTATCTCGCTTTTTAACTCTTATAGGTACAGTAATAAGTGCTGCCCTACTTAGTTCTGCACAGCAGTGTACCTATCATACAACGAATTAAAAATCCAAGTAGCTATGACTTGTCATAAATGTCAGTTTTAAATTTCACGTCGGGTCGGTTTTTAAATTTAAAAGCAAAAATGTCTGAAGAAATGCAGTGCACACCACCTGAATTACTTGAAATTGCAAATTCATCAGTGGCAACATTAATTCCCGCGAAATTCGAAAAAGTTTACCATAATGTGTAGATACGATAAATTTATAAAATGTGCCAAGGACAATTACGTACACATGTATTCGGAAAATGTGATGACAGCATATTTTACACATTTATCCAAAAAACTGAAAAGTTCAACTCTATGGGCGCAATATTCAATGGTAAAATCTAAATTAAACATCGAACACAACGTAAAAATTGTCAACTATTCTAAATTAATTGCCCTTTTAAAGCGACAAGACTAAAATTATAAACCTAAAAAGTCAAAAGTTTTGTCTAAAGAAGAGTTTGATGAATAGCTTAATAAAGCACCTAATGATAAATATTAAGCAACAAAGGTATGTACGCATTTTAAAATTATATATTTAACCCTTTCATATCTGTAATATAAAATTTTGTTATAATTTGTGAAATTCCAGTTATTTTATATCTATCCGCTATGAAAACAATAGATAAAAATAAATTGAATATTTTGGCTAAGTCCGGATATAGCTCAGTGGTCAGAGTACTGAACTCATAATTTAAAGGCCCGGGTTCGAATCATGTATTTTTAACTTTTTCTTTTTTTGCTCTCTAACTTTATTTTACTTTTATAAAAGTAATGTAGTATATTTTTTAGGTTGTACTAATATTTGGAGTCACAGGAGCTTGTGGATGTGATGAATTTGTTCATATAAAAAGTTAATGATATAAAAGATTTAGAAGATTTAATCTTAGTAAATATTCCCAACACAAAAACTAAAAAAACATCGCTCATTTACTATAATTGGAGATTTTTATTTAAATTTATATAGCAAATATGCTACTCTTCGGCCAAAAGCCATAACATTTGATAGATTTTGTATTAACTATCAAAATGATCACTGTCATCGTGTTTTGATAGGCATACATACATACAATTTTAAACGTTGCAAAAGATATAGTGCCTTAGAAAGTTGATAATGGTGGAGATATAACAACCCTAATGCGACATGTTGGATGAAAATCTACCAGCGTTGCTGAAGGATACATTGAAGAATCCGTAAACAACAAAAAACATGTAGCGATGAAAATACTAGAGCCATTAGAGTATAATGAGCCCAGTACTTCAAGTCAAACTGAAAACATTTTTACTGAAGAATTTTCTGCCAACAATGAAAGAATTTTGAACAATCAAACTGACAATCTTATTACAAGTAATGTATTCTACAGAACTATGAATCTAGAAACAAACACAGCCAGCAGTGCTTTAAACGTAAGCAACTGTACTATACAGAATTGCACATTTAATATTCATGTTAATAAATAATGGTTTTTGGAAAGATCTATAATTAATATAGATTGATGTTTAAGAACTAAAAATGCTATACTTAATTTTAATTCCAATTAAAAAAAAATGTTACTTATGTATAATTTATAAATAAAGTGGTTAGTATACCAACATTTTATTTTTTTGCCAAAATGAAACATATTTTATGTCATATTTCGAAATTAAAGTCACAATTTTTTTATTTTGACGCTTGAAGAAAAAGTATATGTAACTTGAAGCAGAAGTCACATTATATGTGTATATATATGAGCAAACTTCTGGGCACAACATGTAATGTTCGCCTTCTCCTAGTAACATAATATACTATTCTTTTCATCTGCTTATTTGTTTATTTTGTTGTAGTAGGGACTACGTTATTTAGTTGCTGATGTGTAAAAAGAGTGAATTCGTTTTATAAGAATATCAAAATCTTTTAATTGATTCAAATTTAGTGCTCTTTTTGGATTAAATACACGATAATGCCAGTACACATGTCCCTGAAATTTTTTGATTCGGATTTGGGCTCTAATTATGATAGAGATGAACGTTTTGAGGCCCAGAATTAGAAAATTTATCCGATTCGACATGCTGCCGTCTGCGTGTCTGTGTGTTATTCTATAACCCACAATAAACAGTGTTTGACTACAACAAAAATGGCATAAATATAGAGGTGTTTCTACCATGACACGGAATTATGTGAATGAAGTGTTAAATTTTTATTTATTTTATATGTAAACAAGCAACAAAAATTTGATATTGAAATAGCATAATTTTTGGTGCGGACTTATACTTTGACACAAAAAAATGTATATATTCTTTAAGTTACTTTGAACGGGACTATTTCTTTAACTGTTTATTTTAAATTATATTTAGGCCTTAAAGAAGTTATAAAAATTTGCAAATGTAAGTATATTTAAAAGTAGAGACCTGTAATAAATTTGCAGTTAAATTGCAAGGCCTTGTTCATAATAAGCTGAAAAGTGCGTGATTACTTGAGACTTTGGCCTGGAAAACGGAGATGTGAGGTCATTAAGGTGGAGGTTCTGAGCATGTCGCGCCATCAACCCCAACTTTAATAACGTGGAAGTAACAAATTGCTCTGTTACGATGGCAGCGTAGTCCTCTTAACTGTATTTTAACATCACGCAGTCACAGATGTACTAATGTTGTTATATTTCTGATTACTTACTCAGATGGCATGAGAACTATTCTAGGTCGCTCGTTTCCTGTTTCGTTATATTTTATCAGGGCTCAATTCAATTGGGCACACAAAATTTTCTTGTTTAATGGTTTTGGGAAGTTTTGAAGTAGGTAAGGCTTTTACAGTTTAAGATAAATATATATGTATACTTACATATTACTAGAGATTGGGAGATAGTGATAAATTCAAGAGACGACTTTTACGTAGATATAGTATTATATTACAAACACCCAATGAAACATACCCAAAGAATATGAAGAGATAAAACATTTTTATGTATTATGCAATGAATCTGCTTGTTTTATAAATATGGGAATAAAACAATTAAAGGTTCTGATCAGGTAATTGGGCGGTTTGCAGTTATAAAAATCAATTACTTACTGGCCAAAGGAGCTGGTTATAGTTGAGTGACCAATAGCAATTCATAGGTAGAAGCGGATATCTTTAAATATATTAAAATAATTATATTATGTTATTTATTCACAAATCATTATTATAAATTTATAACTTAAAATTCTGCTGTCAAAATTTACAATTAAAAGAAGGCTAAAAGTAAAGATATTTTACATTTTCATGTTGGTATTTCTGAAATAGGTATTTATTAAAGAGAAAGAGTAAAAATGACAGCAGTGTTTGGCAGCTATTTACGCCACTGACTATTATTTTCTGTTTGTGATGGTCCCTAACTTTGTTAAAGCTGGTAGGGAAAATTTGCCAGAATTATATTATGATTCAAGAGATCTTTGTTAAAAATGTTGACTAGGTTTGTTAGGTTTGTTGTGAGTGGGTCTCAGTAGTAGACCCTCCACTGCGGCCATCAGCAGGCCTATTGTGACTCAAAAATGTTGACTACTTTAATGTCAAATTTAGAAGTGTGAAAAATACAGTTAGTTTTGTTATAACAAGGACAGATATTGCGTAAATTCTGTGTATTATTATTTACTTGATCAAGAATATATTTTGGGTAACAATATTAACAATAATAAAAAATTCACAATATAGATATAAAATAAATAACTTAACATTTGAAAGACTGCAAGTACATCAAATCAGTGTTTATTTCATTTTTTTTTTGCCAAACTATGGCAGATAACAAAATTTAACAAGAGGGAAAAAGTTGGGACTAAAAGATTGTCTACATCTAAAAACAGTTTTAAATAATGTATTGGATAAACTGTTGAACTAATTTGGACTTTAACTGGATGGCCAAATTTGGACCACTTGCTCTTGCGCAGAACTGATGACTAGAGCTGTCCGAGGTGGCTGGAGTACAGCCACGGTCTTGCGATGGCGTCACACGTGCCGATTTAGAAGTGATTTACGCTGCAGTCTTATTTGAAAGGTTAATGCGTGAGGTAGTACCTATAAATTATACATAATGTCAAACGCGCCAAAGGGTAAAAAACGACCGTACGCGGACACAGTGAATAAATTTATCGGTGAATTTCTGGATTTATTCTATGACGGATGTAAAATAATTTGTAAAGTTTGTAATCAAGACTTAATGTGCTGGCACAAAACAGATTGTCGTCGTCATCAACACCGTGCAACATCAAAATAAAAAAAAATGGCATGCCTTTGACAACTCAGTTTATGTTTGATTTATTGTTAATGTTAATAGCCTGTAATATTCCGCTACACATACTGGATAAACAACCATTTCGGAAGCTTTGGAATAAATACAATCCCCAGGTGAACTTACCAAGTCGTACATCGTTACGTAGATATATTCCAGCTGTTCGTGAAGACATTGTAAATAGGATTAAATGTGGATTAAAAAATACACGGCTCTGGTTATGTATTGACGAGACGACAGATTGTAAAAAAAATTCTATTTTAAATATTATAGTACGTGTACTGGGCACTCTTAAACTAACATTTCCACTTTTACTAGCTAGTAAAAGACTAACTGCGTGTACTGGCGAAATAATTACGGGGTGTTGGAGACATTCGAAAAATTTGAACTTTCAACAAGTCAAGTATTGATATTTGTGACTGATGGCGCTGCGACAATGCGCATGGTAGGCCGTTCTTTTCAAAGAGACAATTGTAGGTTTTTACATGTTACGTGTAAAGTGCATGCGTTACATCTTGTGGCAGAAACGATTCGAAAATGTTTTCCAGAGGTAGATGCATTAATAGCAAATACAAAAAAGTTTTTCTCAAATCTCCTAAACGGCTTCGAGCATTTCACAGACAGTGTCCTGGTATCCCTGAACCACCAGAGCCGATTCTTACACGTTGCAGAACGTGGTTGAAAGCGGCTTTTTATTATGCTGAATATTTTCAACAACTAAAAGCTGTGATACTACAGTTCAACCCTAACGAGGCTGCAGCTATTAGGGAAAACCAGACAAGCTTTCAAGACGTTTCCCTTGAAACATATTTAAAAACTATTAATAACAATTATAGAGGACTACACGACGCAATAGAAAAATTGCAAAATAGTTTGTTGTCGTTAGTGGAATCGCTGCAAATAGTGGACGACGTAAATACACAGCTACAGGCTATAAATGACGCAAAAAATAATCGCGTTAGTGAAAAATTCGAGAGTGTATTACAGAAAAATCCTGATTTTAGCAAATTAAGACAAATTTGTGATGGTGCATCTACAACTTCGTTAAGTGAGTTCACAGATTGTTTTACTTATGCCTATATTACATCCGTAGATGTCGAATGGTCATTTTCAAAATGCAAAACATATTTTTTCACCAAAGCGAACATCGCTGACGGAGACAGCTGTAGAAACATACCTGATGCTATTATACTATAGATCTTCCCCACTTTGTGATGACGACAACCAAACTACTTCATAAATCTGCTTAAAAGGGTGAGTTTTATACAAATTTTTATAAAATGTAACATTATTGTTAAAATTTATTTCCATTTACTGTACTTATTCAAGTATTATGATATGATGTAAACATATGAGTCATATGACGGCTCTGTCGGCCAGGTGACCTCGGACAGCTCTACTGATGACTTGAAAGATTACATCAAAAAACAGTATTGTCGATACAGATAAACATCCCAAATTTTATCGCAATCGCTTTTTGTTATTGTTGAATAACAATTCTCTCAAGACATTTGACCATGATAGCTACTAGTGAATTGCTTTTGATATAAGTAAGTTGGTTTCAATCGTCTGCTCTTGGGAGTATGTGGCACCTTCTTGTAAAGACCCTTCAGAGAGACCCTAGATTTTACATAATTGATTATTACTAGTCTCTTTTTAACATTTCCAAAATTAAAATGTATTGCTAGATTGTAATGCATGCTTAAGTTATATTTAAGTAGTGTGGTATTGATGACATCTTGTGAAAATAAAATAGGAAACGCATGAATATAATGCAAGGCAAATTATAGCATCTTGAGGAGTTCAATTTATTCTACTTCAGTAGAATTACTAAATGTTCGCGTCAGATGCTATCGTCGTTTGCTAATGTGATCAATTCAGTGATTCCAAATCCAAGCAAGTCGTAAACTGACTTTTTATGTTTATGACTTCTGTGATAAGTAGCCTGCATGAGAAATATCGTATGAAACGACCTCATTCTGGAAAACTAGCGACAGAAAATTGAATTATGTAATATTACAAAATGATGATACTACAAACTAAATGTCTAATGTAAGAAATATATGAAGAGTACAAGGGCACTGATCTAATTCACAATTTGCGAGGAAAATTTAATTTAAATTTTTTAAGTTAGCCACTCTGAAGACAGTGTTGTTTTTGGGAGACACTCTCTGTAACAATTTTGTTATAATGTCACTAGTCTGAAATAACATTGTAAGATAATTTTTTAAATATTTTTTTTTTTAACTAAACACTACAGATAATACTACCTCTTGTATTTCTTGAGGTACCTCAAGGTACCTTGTGCGGAAGAGGGCTACACATTTAGAGACAATAAACACACACCCAATAACCGTGTATGCTAGGATTGATTTCTGGTGTTTAAAAGAGACATGTAGACCCTTCTCTATATAGGTGGGACTCTGTACTCTTACAAGTGTTTTAAATCAGTTTTATGGAGTTCTTTCAGACTATTTACGTTTATAAGTAGTTTTAGAAATAAGCTTTAAGGATATCTTATAGAGCATTTTAAAACTAAAATTTTCATGTACGATAATTTAATCAAAATATTTTCTTCAGAATAACACAAAAAGACTGTAAGACTTTGCTAATACTTAAATGATTATATTAACAATTAATTTTTGTTGTAATTAAAACTTGCGATCTATCAGTGAAAGTAACATGCAAAAAGTTTAATGTGTAAGTAAAAAAGTCCAGTCACTGCGAAAGCCCAACCTTAATATGTTTAATTTACAAAATTTATTTATACAACGGATAAATAAATTGTCCATGGATCCATAATAAATACTTACATTTTGTACTTTTCTCAATAAATACAATTCGTTTCATTAAATTTGAATTTGTCTTTCAAAAAATTATTAAATCTTTAACGGCAGTTTCCTCGAAAACAGTTGGAGTTATCAAGTTCTACCAAGTGTACCTTTTTTACGTGGAAATAACGCTCTCACCAGCTTTTCTAGTCAGAAGTACCATAACGTTTCGTAAAAAAAAATATGAAAAAAATTCATCATCAGATACACCTCTTGCGGCGCCCTTTATCGTATAAAAAGATGTGATACATAAATTATTGTTTCTTATATTAAAAAATGTTCTTTTACCAAATTTGGTAAAGATCGGTCAAGAGGTTGTTGAGTTATTACAAAAAAAACGAAAAATATTATTTCAACTTTTACACCCTGTATCTTTTTCCACAGCAACATTTTACTAAGGCATATTTAGTTAAATTCTCATATTTTGGTCCAAAAAAATCTACCTTTGAACTACGGCCCATTATTAATGGCCCACCCTGTATAAACAAACGCATACATCAATAATATTCAAAATTCAAAATCAATTAATTCAATCATATAAAGGTCAACTGGCTAACTGCTAATAGAATGGATCTGATTACCTATGAATGAGCTAGTTATTCTCTAAAACTTTAAGCCATTTTAAAAAATGTACAAGGACGAAGTTGAAGCCAATTTAATGGGGATCAGTTTTTACTCATAACTGTTATTCTGTCTTTTATGGTGCATGGTGTTATTGTGCATAGATAGCTACCTTATATAGGCAGTAGGAGGCCACTTTTTGGGGACTTTTTTAAAATGTCCAGTGGACTCTAATCGTTCAAAGAAATCCAGAGAAGGTGCATGTAGAGCCTGCTGGATCTCTTATACCCATTTTTAGCAAAAACGTGTTGTGGAAGTACTACAAGGAAAAACATTTGCTTTGTACATTTTTCATCATACACAATAAATATGTACAGCTACGTTTACTTTAAATGCCCGAAGGGCGCTGATATTCACGTAATACTTATGACGATGGGGACTAACCTTATTATTGAAACAAAATAGATCAGTGGTATTAAAATGCTATATCACTATAATACTCTTTGAACTAACTTGATTTAATAATAAGCTTATTCCGTCACCGAAGGCAGATATGAATATCAATGCCCTCTGCTCATTTAAAGTAGACGCAACTGTATGTGATTTTAACAGCAAAGTGAGTCTTAAGAATTTCACGTAGGTAAACATTCTTACCAGGATTAGATCATTTGTCCTGAGACAAGGATGGTTGTTTCATTTAATTAAGTTCCAACAAAAATACATAATAATCATTTTTGTTTCATTAGCAAGTAATAATTATTTTGTTAATTATTTTTACAAGAAAATGTAGCAGACGCTGTGACACGAAATACAAGATATATATTACTAAAATGATTTTATTATTAAATATATCGTGTATCATAGTTTGATATTTTTCTTCTAAAAAAGTAAAAAAGTACACATCAGTAAAATAAATAACTGAGAGAGAGAAACAGAACAAATAAAGCAAGTCACGCATTTCTTGGGCAACGGCTTTTCCAGAGAAATATTAGGAGAAAATGCAGAAAGAAATACAGAAATAAATATCATAAAATATTATTTTCTCTGAGATGTAAGAGTAATATGCCTGTTATTGTTATTATTTATTGTTTGTACAGGGTAGTAATTTTACATGTCTTGATTTACTGGTCTTATTTTTGAGCTAGAAAAAAAAATAAAAACGGAGATTATGAATATGAAATCAGGAAAACAGTTGATAATCAACTAATACAAATATGGCCGAGAAGCCGAAATTTTCAAAAAACCTAATTCTCTCAATTAAAAGTAGACCTTTTAACGTCAGTTTATCAAATTAAAAATGGTACATTATGGGGAAGTGTGATAAAAGTAGTTATTTTTAACACTAGTGTTAAATATATAAATACACAATTCTTCAACCAGTTATTGTCATTAAACAAAGTTCTATTGTGTAGTTGTTAAAGTGACATTGACAATTGTCATATTTATTTGATTTGATTTGATTAGATTTAATAGTAATTCGTTTAATATTTTCTGTATACAGATGGAGCCAGACAAATAGATACACGACTGGCGGTATGCGCAGTTTACAGTCGCCCGTCTCTTGCCAGCACAATGTGGCGATCGCAGCGCGAATGTCAGAAGGGGCGTTTACAGTAGGTTAGAATATAGCCTTGCTCAAAAAGGAAGTATTTTTGAGTTTCTAATTTGAATTATTTATTTATTTAATTACGTATTATTTTATTTTTTAGAGTTGGTATAATTTTTCTTTATAACTTATGAGAATATTAATTTATTTATTAGATTTTTTTTTTTGGCCTAGGGTACCGTAGACCATGCAGACAGTTTTTTAGAATTACTTTTTGTTTCGAAAAAAAAATCAATATTTGTTTGTGTGTTGTTCTGAAATTTTTCATAATTTTAATGTTCTGTGGCGTCTCGGAAGAAACACTGAAATTGTGAAACATTCAGATAATTTTAGTAAATACGTTAATACGCAAGATTTCTTTAGATGAACAAGCCACACTCTCCACCGCAGTTTTAGCGATACTGAAATCTACTTCGTCTCGTATGTTCTGACGCAATCGTTAACTTTCGTTCGGACTTCGCCTCAGACTGGCAACTGTAAACTGCGCATACCACTAGTCGTGTATCTGGTGGTTTGGTTCGATTTGTATGGAATAAACATCTGCTAATGCATAATGTTTCGAAGTAATATTGCTAACATGAACGTACGTTTAACTGCGAATCTAGATAACATATATTCTTACAGATAGATATTAACTAGCATTACATTTATATTAATAAAACCAAACGTAGATTAAATGTTGCTTGAGCTTTTTATAGCTATTTGTATAACAAGGGAGGAAAATGTAACATTTCATCCGGCGGAAGGTTAATCATCCAAGGGGTGAAATGTCACTTTCTTCCCATGCTATATACGATACTTTTACGACTTCTAATATAAAAAATGGGTGAATTGGAAATAACATTTTTCTAGTGTACTCGTATATTGGCATCATGACAGCTTTAATAGTAATTTTAAAACTAAGTAAGCAGCGGAATATTAAAATACCAGTTTCAAAGATGGTTGTTGTTGACAAAACATTGCTTACATTAATTTTGACGTCTATTTTGACATTTTAGTAAACATTGAGATTTCAAGGTAGTATCTATGCAGTAGTCAAAAATTTGGTTAGGAAATGCTCTCCTCCCTAGAGAGGAAAGCTATTTTGCCTACCTAGGGAGTGAAAGTATTATTTTCTACTCGCATTTGAGGGAGGAGAAAAAATTATTTTTTTAATACTACCCAGGCTAACTTTTTTATACCCCTAGACATCACCGTGTCTTCACTGTAGCTATCCGGCCTCTATTATCTGTCTAGTAGAGAAAAGTGGCATTGCTAGACTCTATTCTATAACAAAAAGTACCAATCGAGACCGCACTGTGTTAAGACACCACTGTATTCTAGGGTATCAAAGTGATATCTTTCTTCTTGGGTAGAGGAGTATGTTACATCATTTCGAAGATAGTAATTTCTTTGTAAGTTCCATACTAAATTATTTAATTTTTGCGCAAATTTGTGTTAAAATTAGAAACAAAAAAGTTCAGTATATATCTTACCAGATAAACGTTTTATTGAAGTTAAATTAATTAAGTAATGATTCATTCAATGAATTAATACAATTATAATAAAATTGTATTTCATTAATGAACGTCTATGAGAAAAATTTAGGAACTTCAATCTTCCAATTATAGTCCTGACCCTATCCCTTTGATTGATTCATTTTCACAATTAAGCTCCAAAGATTTATACTCTGATATCTTTTTGACAACTGACTGATTAGACAGTTCTAATGAAGAACATTATCATTCGAGTGCTTTTTCATTAAAAATTTTAAATGTGTCTATAATTCTTTGGTAAAAAATTACTCTAATTAAGGTTTATTAAAGTGTGAGAGAAGGTACAAGAAAAGTTAATTTTACATGATAAATTATGTAAGAATAAAAATTTCTCAGATTATTTAAACTAAATTAAACTGTTTCTACTCAGCGTTTAAACAATTTTGATAACAATTAAAATGTAATGGTGTAGAACTACAATATACAGGGTGATGCTTAACTATATCGAAAAAATTCAGGAGATGATTCCTGAACCGATTTTTAGAACAAAAGTTCGAATGAACTGCACCATTTTAGAGATACGATTTTTCTTAATATCTCTGAAACACGTGATGATTTTTTTTATGAAACTCGCTGTACACAGTAAGTACTTAAAGTGACTTATTTTGGCCTAATAAGGTGTTTTTTAATCCAACAGGGGCGTCCAGGTGAATTTCTTGGTTGTGCTTTCCTCCGCCACTGAGTTTTCCAAATTTTAATACTTTTTTTATGAATTACTATCTAAAACTGTATAAAAAAAGATCACTTGATCCTTTCTTTTTTATACGTTGAGCCGTTTTGAATGTAAATAGGGTATTGAGGTGTATTAAAACTGGAAACAGCATTAAATGTTTAATTTAATCATAATAATTTAAGTCCAAAAAGGAAGAAATAATCAAAACAACATTGTTATCGGAGATTAAAACTGATTATCAATATTTTTCTAAAATATAGAAATTTCAACATCTTTTTTTTTTTGAAAACCTACAAATTGTACTTATCATAAACGAAGCAGTGTAACTAAGTGATTTTTGCAAACATAATTTTTTACTCATTTTATTTTCAAATCGACAGAATCATTATTATCTATAATATCAAAAATTGTAGAATTGTAGAACGAGTTATATTTAATAGAAGAATAGATTTCATTACTATGATATAATACATAATGCGCAACATGGGTTTAGGAAGAAAATGTCTACTCAAACTACAATATTTAGCTTTATAAGTATATTGTACAAAAACCGTTGGACTTTTTATGGATTTGAGCAAAGCTTTCGATTTAGTGGACCATCAAATACTATTAGAAAAAATGAGTGCTTATGAATGAGAGAAAAAATTAATGCCATAATAAAGTCATATCTTTCAGGAAGGTCTCAGTTAGTCGAAATTGACAAAATAAAATCTGATCAATTAAATGTTGAACATAAGGTACTGCAAGGGTCCACACTTGGACCGTCGTTATTTCTTTTATTCTTAAATTATCTGCCTAATTTTGCTGAGAGAAAATTGGTGATATTTGCAGATGATAACAGTCTCTAGTGTTCTGATGATAATATACATGACGTCTTGGAAAATACTCAACTACTACTTAACAAATTTACACTATAGTTTAACAGATCCAAATTATTTTTAAATACTGATAAGACGAATTTTATAAATTTTACTCCTCGTTCCAAAATAGTGAATGAATCATATTATCTTGTAAGAAATAACGGAAAATCTATAGCACAAGTAAATGAAGTAACATTTTTGGGAATATACTTAGAAAATAATTTAGAATGGGAAATACACATTGATGTTTTATTTTTTAAAATTGTCTCCAATGTTATACATTGTATAGATTAAGGAAGTTAAGTAGTACAAAAGTAATCATACTATGCTTAGTTTTATTCATGAATTATGTATCTTGTAATATGTTGGGATTGTTCCCACCATAGCATTAGAGTTTTCCGACTTCAAAAGAGGTCTGTTAGATTTATTATGGGAATTTCACGACTATCACCATGAAAACAATTATTTAAAGAATTAAAATTACTTACATTAGCATGCATATACATATATTTTAGAATTATTACTTTTTGTTAGGGAGAACTTTTGTCTATAACTCAACACTAGAAGACGATAGCAAATTTTTGTTTTCGCCAGCGATTTGTCTCATAAAAAGAGATCGAGAATGTGTCTTCCATTTTTTTGTATCTTTTACAGTTACCAAGTTACCCTATACAAACATCGAAATTTGCCCACCCTGTACATAGATATTAAGGCCTCGTACAATCTATTACCTACCAAAAGCTTACCAAACCTAGCATCATTACCACCAATCAACGACTAAAATCGCTTACATTCTTTTCTGTCCATACCGTTCCACAATCTACAAGACGTAACCTCTCTGAAGTTATTAAATCTCATTTTTTATAAATGCGCCAATTCAAGTTACCAGTGCAATTTATTAATAACGATACGAAAAATAATGCAAATAATGCATCATTTATTTCCTATTTTCTGTAATTCATTTGCTAATCGATCACATACCGCGTTACACTTTTTAGACTAGTCAAAGAGTAACATCTCCATGAATTTTTCGAAGATCACGGTTCTTTTATTCCAAATCTCTCATTGACTTCAATCGCCATATTGAGGTGATAAATCATTACTCAATCACAGCCAAATCTGTTGATATTTCCTAAAAACCCGTAAAGAAAGATCATTTTGAATTGCTACAACATCACTGCATTTACTTGAATATATTACCGAAATCGGTAGCGCAGTGGGCCAGGGCGTTAAATGACAAACCTAGTGGTTTACTGCCTATCGACTCCCTGGTGTTCAAATTCCAGTTTCGATTCTGACAAAGTCGAAAGAAAAACCTATACAAAATAGTCCTGAGGATGTCTTTAAATAAAGACGGAACATCGACATATTTTTGAAACTGGTTTTCTTCTTTAATTGACCACACCCCAACAATTTACCACATAAAACAATTTTTTTTTTTTTCGGAATATCCGATGCCGGTCAGTCCTCCCGTGGCCTCCGACGCCTCACGCGAGTCGCGCCGACGCATCAACTACAGCCACTCCCCATATCCCGCAGGGTTAGTGACTGTAGATACCAGAATCGTGTGCCCTAAGCAGACGGAGAGAACCCAGAATGACCGCCTTCTGCATTTGGCCTGCCAGCCGCTCGGCTGATTTTTGGCCGGCCGGTATGATCTTCAGTTCCGAAAGCAGCGTAGGCTTTATCCCTCCGAGTACACCGATTATAAGGACGACCATTTTTACCGAGTAGCCTGGGTACAGTACTTAGTGTTCGTACCGGAGATCGCAATATTTGGTCCGTTTCTCCTCCTCCTTCAAGGTGATGTTTTTCTCCGTAGGTGCCGAGAACTCGATGACATACAACACCTTGAGTTGATGGTCGAGGAGGACTATGTCAGGCTTGTTGGCTTAGATTAGCCTGACAGTCGGGAACGAGTAGTTCCAGTAAATCCGGCATTTCTCGTTCTCGACAACGGACTCAATATCTCCGGGGACGTAAGGCAGCATTGGTGTCTGGTCTACCCCTTACGAGTGCCTTAGATGATAGCATAGCACTCGTAACGCCGCGTTATGCCGGTGGATGTAGGCCGAAATCGCATATATGGGGCATACAGATAGTAAGTGCATGAGCGATTCCGGCGCCTGATGGTAGGTCCTGCAGTTGATATCAGGAACGTCTACACGCCACACGCGGCTACGGTAGACCAAGGTGTTGATAACATCATCTTGGCAGGCCATAATGAATCCCTCGGTCTCCGAATTAAGCCCTGCTGACCTTAGAAAGGCGAAGGTCAGCCTGGTCGATAAACCCAGTGTTTCGATGTTCTTATAGAAAACACCATGCTGAGGTTTATCGACGTGCTGCCGAAACAGATTTTCCTGTTCGGCAGCTCTGATTCGGGCTTTCAGACGATTTGGCTGAAGTTCGGACTGACTCAACATCAGCACCTCGCCGGCCTCCTCGCCTGATGTCAAATGCGTGACCGAGTACATCTGCGGCTCTTTTTGTTGCCTTGAACAATCCTGCTCCCACTCCTACAGTTTCGTGATGTTTTACAAACCGCAAGAGGGGATCTGAGCTCCCGAGTATGTTACATGCCATACTCAGTACTACTCTGCCCCATGCGTACACTCCAGGATCAAGAGTCCTCGGCCCCCCTGTTGACGTGGGAAGTACACACGAGGAACGGACGATCTAGGATGAATACTTCTGTGAATATTCATCATCTTGCGGGAATCTCGATCTAATTGGCGCAGCTCCTCTACTGTCCACTTTACTACTTCGAAGGAGTAGAGCAGAATCGGAATGGCAAGCATATTAGTTGCAGACACCTTGTTCTTCCCCGAAAGTTCGGAAGACCAAATCTTTCGGAGGCGGTGTCTGTACTTGCCGTGGAGAGAATCTTTTTATTTGCGATACATCCGGGATGTGCCTTTGTTGCACACCCAGATATGTATAGGTCTCTCCGGCATCCAGATGTCTTAGGATGCTTCCGTCTGCGAGCTGCGCATCTTCAGGAAATTCCCCGCATCGTCCTCTCATTAGGTGGACGACGGCACATTTGTTCAACCCGAACTCTATACCAATTGCCCGCGTATATTCTTCGACCACCCTAAGAGCGTTTTGTAGTTCGCGCTCTCCGGAGATATAAAGTTTAAGGTCATCCATATAAAATAGATGGGTGACCTTATGCCTCCGGTCGCTGGGTGGTCCACATTGATATCCGCGGGTTTGGCGGAGCCCAACAGACAACGGCAGCAGTGAGATACAGAAGAGGAGAGGACTCAGGGAGTCACCCTGCAAAACTCCTCTCCTAAATGCCACCTGCTCTGTTGTGACCCGCTGTGCACCTGATGTTATGGTGAAGCGGGTCTTCACCATAACACCAACGCGCAGGTTGCCGTCCTTGCACCCCTAAAAACAAATTATTATTGTTATTATTATTATTATTATCATTATAATCACTTAGGTATACCCTGTACAGTTCCAATTATTACTTTTCCAGAGATTTATTCATTTTAGACGAGACCCGCATTACCCACCTGTGTTGTCTGTTTAGAAGGTTGTCACGGTTTAAAAAGGAAACTTTGTAAATAGCTGTTGCCCTCTATGAGTGTCAATAATTTCTTCAACCTATCTAATACGTGACTTAAGATTGTTGTTGGCTTGAGTTGGTCACTCTAACAGCTATAACAGTAAGATGTGTTTCTAGTTTGGGCGGATGGTAACGAACTTGACATTTCCGCCCGAGAGGCTGTTATTAGTTTGAGTTGGTCGCTTCAATTGTCATGTCAGAAGAAGTGTTATTAGCTTAAGAACTTGTTCAGACGATGCACCATGTCACTAGATACCCTTGGCCTTATAACTAATGTTCCATTTTTTTCTCTAAGCCTAGGCCTAGTCTAGACAACCACAAATAAGGAGGTTGAGCCGAGCTTCCTTACAATTTCTCCTCCATACTGGCTAGTAGTTTTTCCGGGTGTAAACTATCCAGCTATTGTCTGACTTTGTACGACTCCGCTTTCATGATATTATATGGTTAAAACTGGCTTTGTTTCTGTTTGAGTGTTGTTCCACCATAACCATTCAATGAAGCTCTATTAATTAGCCTGCGAATAGGAAAAAGTGTTGTTTCTTTATCTGAAGAAGAACTGGCACCTGAAAAAATATACATATGACGTCGTAGCTTTAGGTGTCACTAGTGACTTTCTTCCCATTGAGAAAAAAAATACCGTCACAACAGTAAAAAAGAAAACTCCATTTGGGCTTTTTTGTCTTAAAATTAGTTAAACAATTATTATCTCCTGATTTTCTCGATGGTCTTATGGTTCACCTTGTATACTACAGTCTAGTTATACGCTGTTCATATCTTCTTAAATCTCCGTTTTAAACTGGAGTCTCCAGTTTTTAAACCTACTATGAAATCATAAATATTTTGTTAACCGTACTAGGATTTCTCCGTCACACGCATTTTTGAAATCGTCAAACATCAAATTACAGCTCATTTTATTAACCTTAACCTTAGTTTTTTGGGTAATTTAATTTCCACGTGAATTTTTCCAAATTTGCGGATCACGTCAATAATTTGTCGTGTAATCATGATTTCTTAAACTATCGCGAAAGTTTCAGCACATATAATTTATTTTTGCTAAAGTATATTTATACTATAAGTTGCTGCATATTTTCAGAAAAAAAAAGCAAGAAATCTCTAAAATGTACAAATTTGTTTTGCAATATATGTATGTAAGTTCTAAGTTGCTATTAGGCTTGTTCCAATAGGCAATTATGAACAGTTCCTATTTTAATTTCATAATGTTATCTGTTTATTTACAAGATTTGCTTGCATTTTTTTAACCTTAAATTATAAATGTTGATATAACTAATTTTCAAAAATCAGTAACCTACTGTGTAGCTAAATAACCATTTTTAACCCATCAGTTATATCCGAGGGTATCAGAAAGTCATCTAGAATGCGATTGTTCATTATCCCTAATGTATTGTATATTGTGATGAGCTTAATACAACATATTATGTGTGAAGGTTCTACGGTCATAATACCCTTGATACATACATATAGATTAGATTTGTTTGCATTTAATTTTAAATAATGTTTATCTAACAGTGGTGTAAGAGCTCTAATTCTAGTGTGTGAATTTATCTGTAATATTTCTTTATTTTACATTTATTTAATAAATTTATTTCATTATTTTGTTTTCTTTTTAATCACCTTCTAAGTTACCTAATTCTCTGAAATCTGTAAAATATAGAAGTGTTTGAGTTGAAGGGGATGGGGTTTTACAGTTTATAATATCCAAACAACTTATTGGGGATAAGGTTTATAATTAAAAATCGTTCTGTAGTAAATCATTTGTATATTAGTAGTATGTATTACTGAAGGAATCTTGTGAATAAGGCACACAAAAAAAGTAAAATTTCTGTACATTAATTCAAAACCATGTTTCCATATGTATTTTGATGTGCTAAAACCGAATCTGGCCATAAAAGTTACTGCTATTGCGTACATGTTTAACTATGGGACAGTTTTAGCTACAGATATCGTGAAAATCACCTTTTTAACAAAAAAAATTATGATTTTGTTAAACATTTGTTTTTCCTAAATCATCGTAATCTACGTTTCCGTGGTTATTAAACATGATTTTGACATAATAATAGCCTTATTGGCAGCTGCCAACTGTCAAACCGCAAATTGTAAAATTCCAAAATTTGTAAGAAAAGCTTCTTCCATGTGTAAAAGTATAACACTACCTACGTTTTCGAGGGTGCTGAATTTGATTTTGACATCAAGTTGCCTTTTTGACAGCTGCCAACTGTCAAACTACCAATTGCAGCCAATTGCTAAAATCCGAAATTAAAAAAAAATATATTATTTGTAAAACTTTATCACCACCTACGTATTTGAAGGTGCTCAACATGACTTTGACGGTTATTGTCAAAGTACTATTGAAATCTGCAGATATAAAATTACGATAACCAAATCATATTTACTGATTTCGAAAAAGAAATTAATGAAGTTTTGTTTGCACGCCACTCAAACATAACGTGTGTAAGAATTGGCAGTTCGACAGTTGGCAGCTGCCAAAAAAGCAATTTTGATGTCAAAATCATATTAAGCACCCTCGAAAACGTTGGTAGTGATATAGTTTTATACATAGAAGGAGAAGCTTTTCTTCCAAATTTTGGAATTTTACAATTTGGGGTTTGACAGTTGGCAGATGCCAAAAAAGGCAATTTTCATATTAAAATCATATTTAGCACCCTCAAAAATGTAGATAGTGTTATATTTTTATACATGGATATGTAATAGCCGTAATTTTTATGGCCAGAATCGATTTCAGCTCACCAAAATACATAAGTAAACATTGTTTTGATTTAAAGTACAGAATATTTTTTTGTGTCAGTGTGATATGTGTGTATTTAGAAAAAAATGATATTATTTGTAGATTTTGTTTGTGATTGTAACTTACGTAAGTATAAATGTATTTTGTTTGCTATATTGCGTAAGTGTAAAGGGGTGTTCAGATAATTGTTTTCATAATTTATTTGAAAAGTGAGGTTCTGAGTGACCATTTTCTCAGCATAAAAAAAATTGAAAGTGTCAACTTCGAATTCCAACAGTCACTTTCTGATGATACTTGACAAACATATCATGGTAGTAAGATAAAGATGAGCAAAGGGTTAGGGTTGTTTAGAGTGGGGCCCGTCATTCGTATAACGTTTGTATTTGTGTTAACATTGGGACACTATTGCAAAAGTAAGTTTCAGGGGCGATGTTAGACAGAGACGTTGCGAAGTACAATAATTTGTCAAATAGTATAATATGTTACAATCGTGAATTCAACAGCTTCTGTCACAAAATTGAAGAGGGATAAAAATTTTACTGTTTTTATAAAGCACCGATCTTTTGTCTGTTTACACTATCGATAATACTTAAAAAAAACTGGTAATGTAGAAGAAAGATGCTGTAGTATTTGCAAAATCAAAGAATTCCTCCGGGAAGTATAACAGCACATATTCATTCATGCCATCGCGCTTTGCGATAATACATTTTAGCCGTATAAAAGAGGAAAAAAGAACGTATTGATTATTTTGAAGAATTATGAGGAATTTCGAAATATTATGACTGTATTCAATGATCCGTAGGCAAATATGGATTAACTATATGAAGCTGGAATAAACTCTTCCAGTGAGATTAAAAGGAACGCTACTTACTGTGTAATAAAATCACATATCGACAGAATAACATCAATATTTGATGATTTCTCATACGCAGGATGCATTTACTACATATAAAAAAACATAAAACACACCATATAAATTAGACAACCCCAAACCAAAGCTGCAGCTGCACGGACAGGGACTATAAAGTTGAAAAAAGATGCAGACACACACAACCAAGCCTTTCGACGTTGTCAGAATCGAAACCAGGATTTGAACCAGGGAGTCGATAGGCAGATTTCGGTAATATAGTCAAGTAAATGCACTGATATTGTAGCAATTCAAAATGATTTTTTTTTATGGGATTTTAGGAAATATCAATAGATTTGGCTGTGATTGGGTAATGATTTACCACCTCAATATGACGATTAAAGCCATTCAGAAATTTGATTAAATTTTTGTTTAATCAATGAACAAATGAAAAAGTATCAAGTGGAATAAAAGAACTGTAGTCCCCGAATAATTCATGGAGATGTTACTATTTGACTAGTCTAAAAAGTGTAACGCGGTATGTGATCGATTCGCAGATCAATTGCAAAAAGATAGGAAATAAACAATGCATTATTGGCATAATTTTTCATATCCTTATTATTAAATTGCAGTGGTAACTTGAACTGTATTGCAACCTATAGCGCACTTATAAGAAATGAGTTTTAATAACATCAGAGAGGTTGCCTCTTCTAGAGTGTGGACCAGTATGGACAGAAAAGAATGCAAGCGAACTGCGTCATTGATTGGTGGTAATGATGCTAGGTTTGGTAAGCTCTTGGTAGGTAATAGATTGTACGAAGCCTTAATATCTATGTACAGGGTAGGCAAATTTCGATGTTTGTATAGGGTAAATCGGTAACTGTAAGAGATACAAAAAAAATGGAAGGGACATTCTAGATTTCTTTTTTTGAGTCAAATTCACTGGCGAAAAACAAAAAGTTGCTATCGTCTTCTGTTTTCGAGTTATAAACAAATGTTCGATTTTTCGACATTTAGACACATGTCAATATCCTGGTTGTTTGTAAAGTCATAAAAAAACAACTTTTACATTCTTCATACACTTTTTTCTGTGTAATACAGTGGCGTCGAGAAAATTTTAAGAAAAGGTGGAATTTCGAGTTATGGCATAAAGTTGTATTTTCTTAAAAGATAATGATAGTTAGTTGGCAATGGTTTAGTTAAAAAGGAAATTTTTTTCTCTTTCAAACTATATATCATATGTGGGATAGCTTTTAATGTGGAAGTGTTTAATAGCGAAAATAATCTTTTAATATATTACTTCTTGCGTTTTTTTATATTTATTCCAAGTAGGTGTATCATCTATGACAGTGTTTATCCGTTTGTCAGTAAATTGCATATTAATAATGAAAAATCGAGAAATATGGTATTCTAGATGCTTTATTTAAAATAATAACAATTGTGATATGGCATCCGAAATATATTTCAATCGCTATCCAGAAAAAATACAACATAATAAAGCTATTTTTAAGAGGTTAAAAGAAAATATGATTAATTTTGGGTCCTTCAACAAGCCAAGACCAAAAAATTACAACACTGAAGATGCTGAAGAAACTGCTATAACTGTAATAGGAAAAGCGGTTGCAAATCCTTCAATTTCAAGTCGTCAGATTGAAGCTGATTCTGGGATTTCGAGACGTCGAGTTCTGGATATTTTGAAGATACACAAATTCAGGCCTTATACAATAAGGAAACAAGATCAACTACAACCAACTGATCTTCAGCGACGATTGGAGTTTTGCATATGGTATATTCAAACAAGTCAACAAGATTTATTCTCTAGAAATGTAGTTTGGACAGATGAAGCCTACATTAGCAGTGCAGGGATGTCCAACATAAATAACTGGCACTATTGGTCTGATATGAACCCTCACTGTACCATTGACGTGCGATCTCAGGGACGCTTTGGTTTCAGTGTTTGGTGTGCTCTACGTGGCAATCGTTTTTTAACATATCACATATGTCAAGAAAATCTTAATGGCCAACGGTACTACGAAATCTCAGACCAGAAAATTATTGAGGAATGTATGGACAATCTACCCTAATGGAGGCAAGAAATCAGTTCTTCCAACAAAATAGTTCACGGCATAATATCAGGACCGTTTCAGAATTATTAAATACCAATTTTGGAATTAACTGGATGGGAAGTAACAGACCAGCGAGGTGGCCACCACGATTATCTGACAACGTCACTGGATTTTTTTCTTTTGCGGCCACATTAAAGACAAATTATACAAGAAAATCAGTACCAACAGATATTAACTCAGACAAAATTTTATTGACTCAAAATTATCAATATGCAATTTACTGACAAACGGATAAACACTTTCATAGATGACACAGGTCTACTTGGAATAAATATAAAAAAAAACGCAAAAAAGTATTCTACTAAAAGATTATTTTCGTTATTAAATACTTACACATTAAAAGCGACCCCACATATGATATATAGTTTGAAAGAGAAAAAAATTCCCTTTTTTAACTAAGCCATAGCCAACTATGATTCCCATTTAAAAAAATACAACTTAATGCCATAACTCGAAATTGCACCTTTTTTTAATTTTCCCGACGCCACTGTATTGTACAGAAAAAAGTGCCTGAAAAATGTAAAAGTTGACATGTGTCTTAAAGTCGAAAAAATCGAACTTTTGTTTATAACCCGAAAACAAAAGACGATAGCAAATTTTTGTTTTCGCCAGTGAATCTGTCTCAAAAAAAAAGATAGAGAGTGTCTTTCATTTATTTGTATCTCTTACAGTTACCGAGTTACCCTATACAAACATCGAAATTTGCCCACCCTGTACATTTAATGAATTACCATTTTTCGCTCCATACAGATGAAGAAGGGATTGTTCACCTGCTTTTTCGATTGCCTCTAGAGACGCATTCGGG
>JANEYF010000454.1:70000-77500 GCA_029963845.1 Rhamnusium bicolor
CCCGCTAGTAGTTGTTTCCTTCAAATCATATTTAATCACATTAGTTTAGTCCACCTGGGCTAGGGGCGCCGCTCTCGGTACTTGCTTGATGTAAGTCGCTATCCGCACAGAGACATCTAGGATGTCGGTCGGATAGTAGATTCAGACCATATAAGTTTCATACCTCTCACCACTATTCACTTCACCTTAGTTGGTATATAACTAGCAGGTTAGCCACTATCATTTGTCTGTTCCGTAACCTATGGCATACTGAAGAGAACAAATAAGTTCGAAATCGATCTATGTCTGGTTAGGAATTGACAAATGATATTGGCTATCGATCTATCATGATTTGAAGGTGTAATTCAATGCAGGTCGGGGTATTTGCCCGCGGAGTAGTTGTTTCCTTCAAATCATATTTAATCACATTAGTTTAGTCCACCTGGGCTAGGGGTCGCCGCTCTCGGTACTTGTGTGATGCAAGTCCTATCTCGCCACAGAGACATCTAGGATGTCGGTCGGATAGTAGCATTCAGACCATATGAGAAGTTTCATACTTCTCACCACTATTCACTTCACCTTAGTTGGTATATAACTAGCAGGTTGGCCACTATCATTTGTCTGTTCCATAACCTATGGCATACTGAAGAGAACAAATAAGTTCGAAATCGATCTATGTCTGGTTAGGAAATTGACAAATGATATTGGCTATCGATCTATCATGATTTGAAGGTGTAATTCAATGCAGGTCGGGGTATTTGCCCGCTGAGTAGTTGTTTCCTTCAAATCATATTTAATCACATTAGTTTAGTCCACCTGGGCCTAGGGGTCGCCGCTCTCGGTACTTGCTGTGATGCAAGTCGCTATCCGCCACAGAGACATCTAGGATGTCGGTCGGATAGTAGCATTCGGACCATATGAGAAGTTTCATACCTCTCACCACTATTCACTTCACCTTAGTTGGTATATAACTAGCAGGTTGGCCACTATCATTTGTCTGTTCCATAACCTATGGCATACTGAAGAGAACAAATAAGTTCGAAATCGATCTATGTCTGGTTAGGAATTGACAAATGATATTGGCTATCGATCTATCATGATTTGAAGGTGTAATTCAATGCAGGTCGGGGTATTTGCCCGCTGAGTAGTTGTTTCCTTCAAATCATATTTAATCATATATATATATATATATATATATATATATATATATATATATATATATATATATATATATATATATATATATATATATATATATATATATATATATATATATATATATATATATATATATATATATATATATATATATATATATATATATATATATATATATATATATATATATATATATATATATATATATATATATATATATATATATATATATATATATATATATATATAATATATTAATAATTAATGTCCCTAAATATAAGACATCTAGTTGTTGACATCTACTGTCATTGTTCTTTTTGTTTCACTCTAACAAGTTTGTATGTCCAAATTCTTTTTAGGTTGTTACTTTGCATCATAAAAATACACATGATATCTATTATAATTCTAAAAATTGAAATTAATATCGATCCGTTGTCATCCATTTACAATGTTGTTATTTTTAGACAGTTGTGGTAGTACATTATTAGCAGTTAGTTATTAGTATTATTTTCTACAATTCGTCAATATTTTGTAGTTTTTTAATGAATGTAACTTTAACTTTAACCTCACTTTCGTAAGTACTTTTCACTTTTTACATAACATATTAATTAACTATAATTTATTGTAGAGTTCCTGATGAAGAAACAATAAAGGTTTCGAAAACTTGAACAGAAAAAAGAGTTTTTCTTTTAGTGTCTGGTCACATAACTGCAATCCCCGTTTAAAAATTAAAAATATTTGGTATATATATTGATATTAAAAAAATATTAACACCAGAAAGAAAAACGCTTACACTTCAGAAATGATTTCCTCCAGTTACAACACAAAAACGAAAACCCCTAGTATAATCCGATAAATTGTCACTATTGTCCTATTGGTGATCATGACATGAGGTTGCTTAGCGTGCGAGAGGGTATTGAAAGACCCAAAAATAATAGAGAAAATAATGAAAACAAAATTTACTAAAACCTAATTTACTGTAATTAATACACGGTGTACTAACACACAATTAATTACATACAAACAATAAAAAAAACGTGTATCTTACTAAGAATACAGCATGTCGATGTAGATGTGACATATCATCTTTGATCGAATGATTCCCTAGCCATCCCCCTTTGGACTTATTTATATTTTTAATAGGTGCTCAATCAACAATTTCCATATTGAGTTTGACTTCTTTTAGGTTCAACAGTCTATTATTATGAACGAAATTTGAACCTTGCATTATTCTTTCTCTTTATTAAATAGGTGATAATGTATACTGTTGTTATTTATATTAAAAGTTAATTTAGATCTTGCAATAATTTAATTATTTGTTTATTTTTATTTACAATTTCGGGGAAGCAAAATAAAAATTTTTATTGCATTTCTGGATGAATCTCGACGAAGTATAATGAAAGAACATAACTTTATGGAAAAGAATCTGTCCGCAAGTCTGTAGTATCGCGATAACAACCACAGTTTTTGAGATAAAGCTTTCAAATTTGGTATACTTGTGCTAAAGGCCAAAAATAATGAACAATTCGGTGATGAGTAAAATTGGCCAGCTGAAAGGAGGTCCACGGGACCCAAACTTTTTTGTATTTATCTTTACAAAAAAATATATTCTTGATGAAAGATTATAAATCACGTCTACTATATCAAGCCAATAAAATATATTTTCCAAGTACTTAAATAAAGCTGATGTAAATTGAAATTTTGTACACATTTGACCTTATAAAATGGGGTTAGGATAAATTTGGCAGTTTGACATTTGAAATGTCTAAGTTAGTTACAAAAATGTCAATGTTAATAAGAAGAAATTATTAAAATATATGACATGAATTATTATTGACAGAATCGTACGACTGATAATTAGTTATTTAAAAAAATTTAATGAAACATTTCAAGGTTGCTATTAAAATTTAATTGAGGTAAGTGAAGAATTAAGTAGAATGATTTTCACTTTCTTATAACTAATATAAGGAAGTATAGTGTTGTGATTTTTTTTGCCTCGAGATTTTGATTGATATATACGTTTTGAACCCTCCTGAATCCATTCTGACTATTTTCTGAATGATGTCTGTCGGTGCGTGTGTGTGTATGTGTGTATCAGCGATAACTCAAAAATACTAATGGCAGACCTCCCAAATTTGGCAGTTGTTATTTTCAACAACATTTTAGGTGACACATTAAATTTGGTGAATATGGTACCACCAGAAGAAACATAATGATTGAAAGAAAAAAAAGGTACAATTTCTGGAAAAAAAATAAAAAAAATTATTGCATGTCCACATGTCTGTAGTATCACGATAGCAGCCACAGTTTTTGAGGTAAAGCTTTCAAATTTGGTACATATGTTCTAAAGGCCAGACAACGAATAATTCGGCGATGTGCAAAATTGGTCAGCTGAAAAAGGTCTACGGGACCCAAACTTGTTTGTATTTGCTTTTACAAAAAAATATATTCTTGATGAAAGATGATAAACCATGTCTACTATATCAAGTCAATAAAATATATTTTCAAAGTACTTTAATAAAGCTGATGTAAACTGAAATTTTGTACGCATTTGACCTCATAAAATTAGGTTAGGATAAATTTGGCAGTTTGACATTTGAAATATCTAATTTAGTTACAAAAATGTCAATGTCAATAAATAGAAATTATTAAAATATATGACATGAATTATTGACAGTATCGAATGCCTCTGATATTTATTTTAATTAAACATTTAAAAAAATTAATTGAGGTAAATGAAGAATTAAATACAATGTTTTTTTACATCGGGATGATATATACTAGTATAAGAAAGTTATGTGCTGACCACATCAGATATTTTTTTAATGTGTTGCATTGAGTTTTAATTGATCGTATTGAATTTAAATAAATTTTCATAAACATCTAAAACAATTTTTTTCTCATAAAGTGTTTTATAACCGGTATTACTTGTTGGTTTACTTACGACTTAATGCATCATTACGTATTATTTATTATCTATTTATCAGTTCCACTATTAACATATTTGATTAACATATAAACCTCGTTTCTACTTTTTTCCCTCATTTTCGGAAAGTAACAAAATGTGACGGTCATTAACCACAAAAACCATATCGGAAGGAACAGCTATTGTTAATACGGTGGAAATGACTTTTGAAATGATCTGTAAAATTATATAACGCATTCTAAGGAACATTGTACTCAACGAATAATGATACATGTTATCAAGATGAAAATTATGATTTTTTATTGATTATAGAGACAAAATTTAATAATAAATTTAATAAAAATTCAAAAGTAATTCGTTGTTATAGAAATATTATACTCCGAAAGCTATTCCAGTAGGGTTGAATTTAATCGATAGACGATAAATCTTCTATGTAGACTACAAAGGAGATGTGTTTGTATAATTTAAAATTTTTATTTCCTTTCTGTATGAAATAATATAATAAAATTGTATTTTTGTGTAAGTGTGTGTTTCATTTTATTTGAATACATCCCAATAAGTTTTTTATTTGTATACATACCAGTCGAATTTTGTAAGTGGAACACTTAACGACAAAATCATTTTAGACCAAAACAAGTGTCTGTTGTAATTAAAAAAAATTTTTAAGAAATATGTTTACAAATAAGATTTTATTTGGAAATTTTTTTAACAATAAATACAAAATATCTTTATATTATCAAGTTTCTTGAAAAAAAGTTCTTTTTTCTAATTACACTGCCTTTGTAATCTACACTTATTTAATCAGATTATTATTTGAAACGAATTCCCATAAAATATTAATTTAATTTCTTTTTTTGTAATAAATGAGAAAACTGTATAAAATAGTGACAAATAGAAATTAATAAAAAAAACACTTTTCAGACAACTTTTTATCAGATGTTGTAGAATTCTAAACCGTTTTTCCCAATAATTTATTTATCTTTAACGTTAACATGATTTCTCAAAAATCGTATTTTCTTTCGATCATAGTATAAAATAATAGCAATAATAATAAGTTTCAGGGGCGTGCGGTGAGTTTTGATACAGGGGAAGCAGTTTGTGATATAGAGTGATGGGTAGCGCGAGGCCCCGAGCGAAGCGAGGCAAAAACTATTTTAAGAAAAGGGACGTGGCTTCCGTATACTCATTTTAAAACAAATGTCGAAAGCTGCAAAGTTATGATATCTAGAAAAAAGTACACTTGTAGGACCGCTACTCCTCAATAAACATAAAACATAAAAACCACAAAAATTAGACAACCCCCGATTCCAAAGCCGAAGCTGCACGGGCGAGGGTTACACTTATGAAAAAACGCGCACACAACCATATCCACCGACATTGTCAGCGCTGGTGGCGAGGATTGAACCCGCAGCGAAATAGAGAGTTTTTTAAGTAGTTAACATGCACATACCTACCTATTTACAATGTAGTTTAATCCGCCTCTCTTTTTTTGCAATGTCGGAAATAACTTCGTCGTAAAAGTTTGAATTTTTGGACATCTTCACAAAGTCACTTTCTATTGTTAACAGGGACAATTTTGAAAGTCGCTCTTCACTGGTTAAATTTCTTGAAAAAGTTTTTATTCTCGTGTCCGTTTTGATGATTTTGAAAAAAGGCAGCCATTCCACTAATACTTGAAAAAAAAACACTTTGCACTCTTTAAGACACGCTGCAGATTGAGCTAGAACTAAATTTAATCGATGCGCAAAACAATGTACAAATATTGCATTCTGAAAAGTCTCTTTTACTTTGGCCTGCAAGCCCCCCAATTCACCAGCCATTACAGCGGCCCCATCATAACTTTGGGCGATAAGTTTGGCACCACACTGTAGATCATCGACTATCTGACAAACTATAGTATATAAAGCTGCGGCCGTTCATGGCGTTGCTACGTCTAAAAATCCTAAAAAAGTGCTCTTGGAATTTCCCATTTGGATTTATGTACCGTACTACGATTGCCAACTGACTAATATTCGTAATATCGGTTGTTTCATCTAACATAACTGCACCAAAGGAGCTTTTTTTATTTCTTGCTTGATATTTTCTAAAACAATATTGCTTATCGACTGAATCAAATCATTTTGAATATGATTTGATGTACCGCGAAATATCGTGGAGTGTTCCAGATGGTTACTTAAAATTGTATCGTATTTTGCTAATAAATCAACTAAATTGATAAAATTGCCCCTATTAGCAACGCTTCGAGATTCAGTATGACCTCTAAAACTAAGTTCATTTTCGCCGAGAAAACAAACAATATCAATAAGTCCTTTTAACACTTTCTTTCAACTGCTGATCTAATGAATGCCTCAATTCGTGATTTTCCAAATGTTTATTCTTTTAGTACCGCTCCCAAATGAGTTTCACACTTACCATGCCTTTTTGTCACTTTGTGAATGTTGTTTAAATCTGAAAAGCCATTTTTATTCCAAACACCTTTTTCATTTGTGAACAGTACACATGGCCAACAAAACAATTTACACAAATTTTCACAACCCCTTAACCACTGATTAGCACTGTACACTTCAATATTAAAGTACCTATAGCATTAAGAATTTTAAATCAGGTGTTGGTTTCCCATTTCTAATAATATCCAGTTTATCTTGAAACGAATATGTTGAAAATCCCCTTTTCAACAAATTGCACACCACACAAACGCAAATAATATTTTCCACAGTGCTAGAACCAGCTTCCAAATTTAATAAGTAATTCTAAATCTGCGTACACGCGCACTAATATTCAACGTTTTAAAAATCACTTGTCGCCACACCACAGGTTTAGAAACACCAAAAAAAGTTTTTACAAATATAGCACAAAAGCTGAGAATAATACTAGGAAGATTAATATTAAATATAATATTAAAATCGATATTAAAATCGAGATTAAAATCTATAAAATAAAACGTATTACGATGCTATATAGCTCAGATATCAAGATTATGAAGTGGGGATGGGATGCATTTCAATAAGTTACCTACTTACCAGAGACAGTGGTCTCTGCTTACATATATCGAAGTTGCGCGAGTTCGTGTTGGCTGGATTAATCGAGTGCGTCATCGTTACGGTTTTATCGTGCAACATTATATCAGCTGCTGAAAAGCAGGGCCGTATCTATTGAAATTGGGTAAAAGTAAATTTTAATGATTAATATATGTGATAAATAATAATTAGGTTCTATTTATGTGTTTTTTTATAATAATCCCAGGGGAAGCACTGCTTCCCTTGCTTCCATGGACCGACCGCCACTGATAAGTTTATTAACCATAATAAATAACACATAATTTACTATGATTATAAATACTTATTTGTAGAAAATAGCAACGATTATAAACTTAAAGTAAATCTCACTATAGTTGAATTAACTGCACGTGAGTGTTAATAAGTAATTAATAAAACAAA
>JANEYF010000454.1:85000-142500 GCA_029963845.1 Rhamnusium bicolor
TTGACTTCACCTCTAGATATGCACACATACCGAACAAAGGTATACGAAAGTATAATATAAATAATTGAGGACCGATTAGCGATATAGCAATAAGTATGTTTTTTGAACTACGATTATCAAAGTGAAGTCCTTTCTTGCGCTCTCTCCAGAAAATGATATACTAGCTACCGATCTTTGCATATTTTTTACACGAAATTTAAATGTAAACGAAACCGGATTTTACTATTGCCAAAAATAATTCCGCACAACAAAAAAAAATCTATAATTGCTATAATTAAATTAAGGACGAAACACCACCTGTCCATGGACTGCCATCCTGCACTTGTATTATGCTTGTACTGCGTAATTACTTACCACTGAATAGACCTGCTGCAGACGATCCATGTCTGCTGTAGCTTTGCTGTATTTTAAATCACCGCTTGCTTGCTTTTGTAGATGCTTGTAGTAAACATTTGAGTATTGTCTACTGACAGTAATATCATAGTAACAGTTTTAGTAACTTAGCTGTGCTTGATATAACTGTTCACCGTTCTTGCTATAGCATAACTTCTTCTTTGGTTCCTTGGTTGCTTATTTGTAATATGGGCTAGTATCTATACGTTGCATTATAACATAATTTTTGTGTATTTTTTTATATTTTTCTGTGAAGCAGTATTAAATTAAATAGAGTAAGTGAAGTTGTAATTCTGCGTTTTATTTAAAGCAAAGGTATAAGTAATAAATCTGTTTGTACCCCGAGAATCATTTTCGGCAGATGAAGTGAAGTTGTCCATTGCGACGCAACCGACAACCATACACATATTCCTGGGCATAATGTTTTTTCATTGAGTCATCCTAGCTTCTATCATACCGCTGATAGAATAAAGTGGTGTTTCTATACTTAAAACAGGAACTGGTACTCGAGACCGTACCGTAATAAAAAGTTCAAAGTACCGCTGCTGTACTAAATGGTGCCAAAGTGACTTAAACCACTTTGTTATTGTTGTTACGTCACACTGTTTTTAAAAGTTCATACAAGAGTTCAGATGGGTAATAGTAGTCTAGGTTGTAGGTTACTTTTAAAAACTTTTATGTATTTGTTCAAATGGTCTTAAGTCAGTTTTATTTACCCCACCTCAAGCTAGTATACTATAACTGAATTGAGATTGTATGATCCCATAATATATTATTTGTAATATACTATTTGTAATATACTATTTGTAATATACTATTTGTAATGTGTTTACCTAATTTGCACTGATGTAGGCAATAATCAGAAACCGGTCTGCGAAATGGTGTACACAAGTGCCTAAAGGAATTTCCATCTATGTGGTAAAAATCCTTTACTAGTTAACAATCGCAATTAAAGCTTAATTACATCAATTAGTCTGATACAAATTTATAAATCATTAAGAAATGTGTGTTGGTAAAACTTTATTTAACTTTCTACTAAATAAATTAAGAGTATTTCGACTTTGGTACCTATCTAGGTTTTATTTCTAGTATTTATTACTATTTTGTAAATTAACTTTTACCCCCTCTGTTGTAATACATTGGCATTAATAATTTGTATTATACCTTTATGAGCATAATAATGACAGGTCACTAAATATTTAAGAAAAGATTTATTTTCTATAATTATTCATCAAGTTTTCACTCTTTAGTTTGGGGCGCTAGGACGACAATATAGACAAGGGTGGGTGACTTGCGCCCCCCTAACTCCTACTTGGGTACGCCACTGAAAGTAAGAGAATTGGAGTTTAAATATACTGGAGAAACTAGACTGTATGCTGGTTTCAGCCAGGGATGGGAGATGCCACAATAAATAATATTCATTCTCTTTGCTCTTCTCAACCAGCAACCAGCAGCGCAAAGCAACTGGCTTTGTCCTCAACTAATTATCTTCATTCCATCACTATCTGCTACATTAAATGAAGGATTTGCATGGAATCGAGTACAATAGTATATATCTTGGCCTATGGCATTTCTCAACTCATTCACGAGTATCCCAACAATTTAATGGAAAATTTTAATTATGTAACTTTATTTTATGCATATTTCTTTGCTACATCCTATGTAATCGGTAAGATTTATAAATCTATCCACAATGTACATTTTTAAACGTGCATGTTCTATATTAAGAAGATATGCTAAAGGAGAAGAAGATAAATTATCTCTTTTGCAGCAGTTCGAGAAATATCTTTGTGAGTTCATTTCTTTAATCATCGAATTCCATTTGAGAGACCGTGCGGCGCAAAACAAAATAAAAATAAATTATCCCGTTGCACGGACACTACTTTCCAGTAATGATGGAAAAGTTAAAGCAATAGAATATATTATCTCGCTTGCAATCGGTAATGTAGAAATTGGATAAAGGAAAATTACAGTTTTCGTACTAAAAGAATACTGAGGAAGGAAATGGAGTATAGTGGTATACTGGTAGGGAGCTAGGAGTTTCAAATACTGGAATGCAATCATTATTTTGGTGTATACTTCATTTTAAGAGATAGCTAATTTCTTATTTAATTAAACAAAACAAGCTGTACAATCATTAACGAGCTTGTTGGGTAGCAGTTGATTTAACCTCCCTTTGTAAAAAATGTTTAATTACTGCGTAAAGTACAGCTCAAATTTACCAGTACCAAGATATTTGTTAGAAAACTAAATAATCATTAAGCTAAACCATTCAGAATTATTTTAGAAAAATCCCCCATATTTTTAATCTTTACGTAAACGCGTTGAAATGGAATTTAAATTTTTTAACGTGACGCGAGGGCTAAGGTTGGATATACTTTCATTCTTCCCAGTAGAATAAAATGAAACAGCCGAGAAACCTTGCTTCGGACCTAAGTCTATAGTGAGTATTACAAGAAGCTAGATTATGACGACCCTCAATGAGTGAGCTCACAAGACACCAAGTATTAGAGAACCAACAGGGCCTACAGGCAAACTCAAGATTTTGTAACGTAGCTGATCTAGTCAAGATCTGCCTGATTACTGGTTGGAGTCGAAAGACTCTGAATCTTTTAATCAGAGTGCTGACGGACCACTGCAAACACTGATAGACCTTACATGCCCAAAATGTGGGAGTGGTGAAGAAATGTCTTACCACTTCCTGGGACAGTCTGAAGTGTTCGAAAGTCTGACAACATAACATCATTGGTACTGAGGCGCTTCTAAAGGAGGTTATAAGCTCTCTCGTATTAAGTGACATCATTAGAAGATCAGAAAGATGCAAGGGAGCAAAAGAGGTACATGGCTGAGGGGACTGCTTGGGATGGGTAGAAAAGGCCCGTCGGTAGCCTACTTGCCAAATGTCAGCCTCCCCTACCATTATAATCACCAATTTTGACCATGAAGATTTTTGAAGCCAGTTACACAGTTAAATAATAGTGCCTGTGGTAAAGCCTGGTGATTTTATTCGCCTATGTTTTATAAAAGTACTATAAATCAAGTATTTCAAGAATTAAAATATACATTACGTATTAACACGAAGTTTTCCTCATAGTTACGGGTTTTAAAACTTGATTTAGATTGTATTATACAAGATGGAATACATACTAAATCAGTTAAGGTGTCAACAACGAACATATTCTTTAGACGTTTTGAGGTGACTAAACTTCCTTTGATCATCTACTGCCAGCGTGTTTCAATGTATGAAGAAATCGTTATTAGATCTTTCAAGGGTGGCCATTTATCTTGACATGATAGGGTGTACTTTATGTGGTAATAATATGTGAAATACTAAAAAAAATGCAAGGTTTTGATTTTACATAAAAATTAATAAAACTCGCTGTTAAAGAAGTTAACTTCATAGGTTTTAAATTAAATCAGACGGTTTGCATCCTACATGAACGAGACTATTAGTAACAATAAAACAACCCTTTTATGAAACTTTTAAAAATTTGGCATTAGAATCACTTTCGCCCCTTGAGCAATCGTATGAAGTTGGCGATTTTAATAGGTTTAAGGGATAAGAACCTGATTGTTTTGACTCTTACCTGAAGATGTTTTGGGTCTCCTTATGTGGTTGGAGCATTCGTTATAATATAACGTCAGACGGATTTGAAATACCAGAGAATTATACCCTAACAAAAGAAGTTTTGTGTTTCATATTTGGAATGTAAACTATAATTAATCTATCAGGAAAAATATTTTGTATATATTACCGATCATAAGCTTTTGATGGGATGTGTAATCCAGTAAAAATACTCCGTTATTGACGGAATCAACCTTTGGAAAATTTTCTCATATATGCTAGCCTATGTCCTTCTAATGCTGACCATCAATAGTTCTTCGGTACTTGCAGAAAGTCAAAACAATGTACAACCTTCAGATATAAATAATATTAGTGCTATGACCAAAAAAAAATATCAATTTTCTGGGACTTCCATTGCTCGGAGTATTTTGCTTCTTTATTATCCGAAAGTACCAACAGAAAGAGTAGAGTTGACGTTTAGTTCCATTGCTAGGCTACTTTGAAAATTAGGTAAAAAAAAGATGAAAAAACAAAGGAAATTATCTAAGAAACCAAGTCTTGATGAAAGCGGCAGTATAAGATTTTTTTTTCTTCAGAAGCACAATAACTCTCTTTAAATATTATGTGTTTAACGAAAAATAAAATTCTGTTTCATTATCGTCAAATTATGTTAAGTTTCGTCATTAAATAATTGTGGTCTAAATATTTCTCTTTGCAAACATCTAGATAGTTAACTATTTTCAGTCAATTTTTTTAGTGGAAAATATATATTTACTGGTCTAGTCCAGTATAGTGACATAAGGGATGGGTGAAGTCTTTACTGATCCCTTCATATCACTTTTGGTTGACAAAACAGCAAATGATAAATGATAACAATTAAAAATGATAAATGCAGTCTTCTTGAAAGTAAGCTTCTGATACCTGTCAGTTGAATTTTATGAATTTTCTTCAAGATAAAAAGTTTTTTGAGACTAGCAAGAACGGTTGCAGAAAAAGTATTGTACATAACACACCCGGAAAGTGTCTTTACTGGGCTCACTGGCTTTCAGAGCTCGCTAGCATTCGGGGTTCGCTAGAGCTTGCCGTGGAAATTGCCAGCTCGCCCAGTAAATAACCAATTTTCGGTCTTGTTACATAAATAACTAATAACAAATAAAATAGGTTCAAATTGTTCTTTTTAATGTTTTAAGCAGTAGTACTGTATGGATTTTTATTTTTATGTCATAAATAATTATTGTGTTTATGAAGCATTTATATATTAAACTAAGGAAAACAGAAATAAACGGAAAATCAGTGATTTCTCAGAAAATTTCATTCGTGAGAAAAGTTAGTGCATGATCTCAAATTAAATACTGGTTTCAAAATTTTCAGTTAGTCCGGGTACTTATGTCTTATTATTTGAAATTGATTCAAGAGTAAACTACCTTTGTTATTTAAGACACCGAAACATTTTATTTCAAAAAATGTTTTTCCAAGTTATTCCAAGTTATTCCCAAATATAATTTGGGTTTAAAAGTTCGAAAAAAATTAAACTTCTTTTCTTTCTGTTTTTGCTCCCAAATTGATGACTAAATTCTCTTGAGATAAATATTTTAAAATCAGTAACATATAACAAAAAAATCTATAACACTCTACTTAGTTACAATTAGTGATTACTTGCCGAAATAAATTTTTTTGGAGAAAAAAGGCATCGTTTTTATTCCACCAGAGTTTTCATTGGCTCTACAATAATTTGAAAAAGGTTTTTGCATAGTGTATACAAACCTATAAAAGACGGGTGGATCAGATCTTGCAATATTTGCATATTATTTATCGAATAGATCAATAATTTGATTTTTTGGCACAAGCACCCGGACTAATAAAAATGTTTCTAACCAGTATTTAATTCAAGAGTCTGTACTAACTTTTCTCAAGAATGAAATCTTATGAAAAATGATTAATGAAAATGTTTTCTATTTGTTACAAACTTTTTTGGACCACATTGTATATATAATGCAATATTATATAGGTCCTTTATCACACACAATTTGAATAATTGAAAGTAAACTTAATATTACCCACATTGAAAATATTTTAGTTAGAAGTTCACCTCAAGCTTTACTCTCTGAATTATTATATAGTTGTGTGTAGAACGATGTACATAGTATACAAGCATATGGTCTCATTTAACACCGCTCGTTTGATAGGTACATAACGTGTTGAAAGTTTGTTAAAGGCTCTTTGTAAAAGTGCAACCAAACAACACTTTGTATATTGCAAGGGTAACGATACAATAAAACCACGGCAATTTCCATACCAATTTATAACTGGAATTTTACTTGTAGATATTTTTGAATATAAATTGCTATCTTTTTTTCTTTCACTGGGCACAATTTTATTTAGAACTTATAAATTTACGAGGTCTTGTTTTCATCAGGTGGCTGATATATAGAGATTTATATCGTTCTTAATTTTTTTTATTCATGAAACATGACAACGAAAACTGTAATTATTTTTTGGGCTGGTCTTCTAATTTCCTGCTAAAGTAGTACTGCTTAATATGTAACCGTCTGTTACTGCAAATAAGTGCCTTTTCATCTATAGATATTTTTAACAACGCAGGATGAAATAGGCTTATTTTGAGGTTATGGAATAAATTTCTTGTCACATATCTACAAAATCACATTGCTGAAATTCGCTACAGATCATATGCAGATTTATGGCAGGTCTTTTTATTTCCTGGCACACTTTCTAACGATAAATCTAAGGTAAAACCCCCAAACGTTGGCACCATGCTAATTATTGGCACCCACTTGATATTTTTAATTTGGAACCCTTTGTTTACCAACGAAGCTCTAAAGTCCCACCAAGTTTTTTATATTCGTATTATTACTCTAATTCACATTCTCTAGTCAATCTAGCGCTCTCCCATACATTCTGCCTTTCACACCAAGCGTCCTGCATGACTTTTATCGGTTTGCCAGCATCACAGCCCCAATTAAATTGTTTTATTATACGTTCCAAATTTTCTCGTGTTAAACAAAGACTGGTGTCCGACATTATTCAACAACTACATTTCCTCTCTCACGCATCATCTAACCATAATCGGTGCTCCGTATCCCCGGCGTCATCTCCAGCTGGTGGAAGTAAAACACCTTTTTGTGTTTTTTTCGACGACACGCGTTTCGTTACATCGGATTCACTAATAATTGGACTGGAATTACGTATGACAGTCTAACGCCCACACTATATATATCAACACACAAACATCAACTTTCTTAAACTAATTAGAAGGTCAATAAGCAGATCGTCACCTTGGAATGCAAACGATATCCGCCTTTCGACACTATATACAACATATTATATGTAATTCTAGGCCGCTCATCGCTGCCCATGCCAATTGACGACGGTTGACGACCGCTCATTGGTGCCGGTTTTACAAGCACCTGCTACTTAATTAATTTAATTAATGTGTAATTACACCGTAAAAAAATACAGTTTAATTTATTACTGTATCACGCGCTTTGTTTGGAATATAGTATTAGGTTTAAAAATCTGTCTCTGGGATGCCATCCAAATTCCCAAAGTTTAGAGGTGAGGTAATGTCTGTTATCAATTTTGGTAATTAGGTAATAAAAGAGCTTAAATTAGATATTATCCTGTTCCATTTAAAGGTTGAAGTTATGTTATATTATTTTAATTATTGGGTTAATATTAAAAGTTATTTAACTTTTCATGCTATATGCCATTAAAATCCTCCATCATCTACAAAACCCAGAAAAAATGGACGGCTAAGCAATAGGTCATTATAATTTTGAGAGACCTACTTAAAAAAAAAAGATAATTATGTGTCTAGCATCGTCTTACATAAGATATATTTTAAATAAAGAATTTTCATGAATTTTTATAAAAGATCTCATACCTTGATAGATTATTCCCTCAGTTTAACATGCACCTACCTGAAAAATAAAATATAAATTAGACCAAATATAAAACTAATGCGTTTCAACAATATTATAATTAGAGCAGGCGAATTATGTTTTATGTATGTTATATATTATATATGTTGTCGGTGACAAAATTATAATAACTTTTTTCATAGGATTGTTTTAATTGACTTTCTAAACAATCCATATAAAAGTCCTCACCGATCCGACCTGTGCTAAGTCCGCCATCTTGGAAAAATGAAGGATCTAGGGTACCTTCAGTTTGGTTTTTCCCTATTATTTAACAGGTAACACCCCTATATCCTTAAAAGTTTATATCGTTGCATAGATGTAAGATATATGATTTTATAGCATTTCTTATGTTTCTTACACCTCTGTGGTAAACTGTAGAGTCCGTTTACATTGTAAAGAGGCCAGGGGCGTTATAAATTGATGATGTATTTGCCCGGCAAGCATGGCTATATCAGTTCACTGAACTGTTTTACAATGACAGAGTAGCAAAACGGCGCTTCTATGTCACAGTGACGCCTCGACCTTTACATTGTGAATGGACTCTACCACGAAGTATTTTGTACGGGGCAGGAGGTTACATATTTAGAGACAACGGATACACACTCAATATCCTAGTATGCTAGGATTAATATCTGCTTTAGAAAAGATCCCAGTTTTTCGAAGTGTTCTTACCGTTCGACCACGAGGCCACGTAATGGACCAACAGATAGTATTTGCCACTGAATTGGTTGTAAATGTAGTTATCTTGGTTATTTGTAAATATATATATCGTGCTCTCAAAAATATTTAAATCACAAGTAACGTAAATTTTGACAAAAATGGAGGCAATTGAAAATAGTCGAGGAGTTATGGCATATAAACATACTACATCAATACTTTAAACTTTCTGAAGTGCAACCTGCAGATAACCATTAACAGATTAAGTGCTGTGACGCGGTTATGTCAGGTGTATATCAAATTATGAAGAAAATATTTTTAAAAAGTTAATAATGCGATTATGTTTATAAAATTTCCAAAAACAAAGCAAAAAGTCGCATATTTGCATTCCATCTTTCGAAAAAAACTTATACATTGTCAGCATCTACGGTTTACCTTCTTCATTTTCATGAAATTGTACGTAAATTGAATTTGCATGAAAATAAATAGTGTTCATGAAATGTGGAAAAATGGATGGACACGTACAGCAAATACGACACGAGAACGCCCACTATGCATAACCCTGGATTTATCAATACACAGCATTTTTGTACAGCTACTTTTACTTTAAATGACGGGGCACTATCCATTTGTTATTTGAGGCAATGGCAGACCAAGCTTATTATTGAAACAGGATAGCTCAATAGTATTAAAATTATACCGATTGTAAAGCTCCAACTGTAACATTGTCACACAGTGGATGTATGCTCTTTATCGGTGAACATCGCACGATCGTTCAGATTTAAAAAAAATGACGCATAGAGATTACAATTGACCTTCTAAGTATTAGGTTTTCTGACATGGTTTCTAACAGATTAAAGTCTAGCGCAACTGTAAAAATAATTTTACTCTCCCCAATTTAATATAGCCGGAGAAGAGCCTCGTTGTTTTTATCAGTATAATGTAATTTAATATTAGTATAGAAATCGGTATTCTTGTGCATAGTATTCACTGATTTACAATTAACACAGAACAATTTACCAAATAAATAAACATGTTGTGATGCATGGTATGGCCTCCTAGGTCTCATAAAACTTGCATTGGTAGTTTGCCTCCACATTATTCCGATACGCCGCGCGCCATGACAGTTTGCACTAGTGATGGGCAAAAGGAATATTCCCATTTCGGGAATATTTCCACATTGAGCATATTCCCTGGAATATTTTCCAGGATCATATAAATTCCCCAAATCTGGGAATTAATAAAGTCCCTAACGACAGTAGGCGACAGATACTGCTGACATAGATGAGTATGATGAGAAAGAAGAACAAATCCTAAATGACGAATTATCTGATGATGGTGATGATGATTAATTAAAGGAAATAATTAATAAGCAAAGGTAACGTACGGTTGACTTGCAATAAAAATACGAGCATCTAGAAAATAGGTACAAAAATTTTTAAAGATCAGGAAGAAAAAAATGTTTTAATTTTTGACCTCGAATTTACAGAAGTAAATCTATTAAAGTTTACCATTAACAAATTGAATACAAACTTAAACTAAACTTGGTGGATATAAATGAAATATTTACCATAGGAAAGAAAACTGGAAATAAACCAATTATTGTTGTAAAATTTACTACAAATTTAAACAAACAAAAAGTTATTCAAAATTGTTTTAACTCAAAAAATACATAAAAATATCCGAAGACTTATCGTTCGAAAACAGAAAAGAGCATAAACTATTAGTAAAGCATCTGATAGAAGTAAAAACAAAAAATTTAAAGGCGCACATAAAAGAAAATAAACTGTATGTAGACAGTGAAGAACATATTATTATTGTAAAAGATCTGTTAGACGAAGAAAATCGTAGCAGGGAAAATAGTGTTAAAAATATATTGCTACTGTTCATAATGAGACGAAATAAATATAGTACAATCAATTAAAATCATAGACAATTATAAAAAATTTAAAAATAGAATTAAACAATGACTTTTAGAAACACCAAGGCAAATAATAATACATAACTTAATTAATCAAAAAATATATTCATAAATTAAACACGTGTTATTAAAATAAAATAAATGAAAAAATATTTAATAAACAGAATTATACTCACCCGATTTGTTCTGATTTTAAAATTATTAAAATCAATAAAATATAATATGTATCCCTGGCACACATCATATATGATGCAGAATTTAATTTAGATTTAAATATATTCTATTTTAAATTATTGTATTTTCAATCAATCACAAGTATTTATTTTCAAATACTTCAGCGATTTCTCCTTAGTTTATTTATGTGCAAATAATGTTTTTGTCTTTAAGAATATGTAAATTGTAATTATTTCCTGTTGGATTTGGAAGTTTAATTTATTTTGAATTATTATTTACATTGCAAATAAACCTTATTATTATTATTATGTGGAAGTGTTAGGAGCTGATTCTGATGTAGGTGAAAGTTGAGAATAAATTTGTTGCATTTGGTTTATATTTTTGCCTACCCGCATAGGTACTATTAATAAGTACTGGACTTATTAACTTTTGTTAATATAATTTAAAAAATATGTTGTTTTATTGCTTTTGAAATTCGGGATCTTAGAAAAACCAGCTGTTGTATAGTAATAATAGTAATAATGAGTTGTCACATCCTCGCGTTAAATGTTTGTTATTTTATTAATACGCGCACCTGTTGTCTAACTGTGTTATTCATAATTCGTACCCTCTACACTCCAAAATAGAGCGATGACCCATGTCTTGCTCGTGTAATGATGGGCATATTCGGGAATATTCCACATTGGGAATATTCCCAGAATATTTCCCCAGGATAATAGTAATTCACAAAATTTGGGAATCAATTTAAAGTTCCTAGTGACAGTAGAGGGTTGCATACTACTGAGACGGATGAATATTATGAAGAAGTAGATTAAATCCTAAATAACGAATTGTCTGATGATGGTGATGATGTGGAAGTGATTGGAGTTGATTCTGATGCAAGTGATAGTTTAGGATAAACGTGTTGCATTTTGTTTATATTTTTGTTTACTCGTTTAGGTACTAGAAGCACTTACTAATTTTGTCAAATTAATTTAAAAAATATGCTGTTTTATTGCTTTTGTTTTCTGCTTAATTATTATTGCCTTACTTTATACTTTATATAATGTTAATAAAACAACACATTTTCCGTTAATACAGATTTATGTAGATTCATACGTTTTATTCCAAAGTTAGGTAACATTGTAAAAGGTTAGAATTTATTGCTATTGTTTTTGAATTTCTGTTGCATATAAGATATGGTATCCTATAACATATATAACATATATTTTCTGTGCAGAAATCTTATATTCATTTATGAACAAAGAGAAATAAAAGTTTCCCTAAAACTCCCACTTTGGAAAGATTCCTGGGAATATTTCCAGTGAATATTCTGCAAAAGTAAATTTCGGGAATTTTCCCATCACTAATCTACACATAATGCAACTTGCATTATGAAACCTGAAGTCGAGGCTTGCATCACAAAATGTTTCAGTGTGTGTAGGTCCCTTAATGTATTAAGGACCATGTCAGGAAACCTAAATTTAAGAATTTTAATTGTGATTTCTATGCGTCGTTTTTTTAAACTGAAACATTCCGCAACGTCATCCATAAACAGTATGCTTACACTGTCATCATAATTTATTCGATCGAAGAAAAAAAAACATATATGTGTATATATATATATATATATATATATATATATATATATATATATATATATATATATATATATATATATACAGGGTAATTCAGCTAAAACTCCCCAGGCCGATTACTCGGAAACTAAGAAAGATATTGAATTTCTGTAAACGCCAATAAATATATACTCCTAATGACTATATATTGAATTTCAAATAACGTGCTTACCGATTACGGTATGAGCGTCGCGACGCCGAGAAAAAATTTTTAGGTGACAGGAAGTTTGAAAATATATGATTCTAGTAGTACATTCAATTCTAAGGCTTTTTTTGTCATACGCACATTTTCATTTAAATAAGTAGTTTTTAAATTATAACAAATTTTAATGTCAAACGCCCATAATTTTTATAATCGCATTGAAACAAATTAACATAAGTTGACTTTTCTTACAATTTGACAAGTGTCAACAATATGTCACTGCAATACAAGTGACGAAAATTTTTTATATTTTATAATATTCACTTGTAAAAAAAGGCAATATTATGGTTCAACACAATAATTCCGAAAAATTGGATATGATTATTATTTATGGTGAATGTGGCAGAAACTCAAGAGAGGCTGCAAGGCTTTACAGGCGACCTTACCCAGATCGAAGACAATCAGATCATAAAACGTTGTTAAATTTAAAGAAAAATTTGCTACAATATGGAAGCTTCGATAAAAAGGCAGTGTGTTGAAAACAATCCTCATATTTCAATAAGAAGTGTTGAAGAGGCCACTGGCATTTCATTTTCCTCTTGTCAAAGAATTCTTTCTGATAACAAATTTCATCCCTATAAAGTGCATCTTGTTCATCATTTGCGTGCTGAAGATTCACAAAGAAGATTAGATTTTATTTCCCGCTTATCAATACTCTATGCGCAATACATTATTACGAAATATTTTATGGAGCGATGAAAGTCGCTTTCACAATAATGGTGGTAAATAGACATAATTGCCATTATTGGTCAGATGATAAACTAAAATGGACCAGAATAACCCACAACCAAAATGTTTTTGGTATCAATGTGTGGTGTGGCATTTTAAATGGGCATTTAATAGGTCCGTAGTTATATGATGGTATATTAAATAGCCAGCGACACTTAAATTTCCTGCGTAACGAGTATATATATATATATATATATATATATATATATATATATATATATATATATATATATATATATATATATATATATATATATATATATATATATATATATATATATATATATATATATATATATATATATATATATATATATATATATATATATATATATATGTATATATGTATATACACAGCTAAAACTCCCCAGGCCAATTACTCGGAAACTAAGATAGATATTGAATTTCTATAAATATATACTCCTAATGACTATATATTGAAGTTCAAACGACGTGCTTGCCGATTACGGCATGAGCGTTGCGACGTCGAGAAAAATTTTTAAGTGACAGAAAATTTGAAAATGTATGATTCTAGTAGTACATTCAATTCTAAGGCTTTTTGTCTTCCGCACATTTTCATTTAAATAAGTAGTTTTTAAATTATAACAAATTTTAATGTCAAACGCCCATAATTTTTATATTCGCATTGAATAGATTTTCTTATAATATTTTTATTGTTACCATTAATAACACTAATACAACACTAAAATGATAAAATAACTACGTTTTTTTTTAACATTTATTCCTGAAAACATAAACACAAGGCCTAATTTTATGATTTTAAAAGAAATAAAACTAAAGCAAATTTTGGAAAGTTTCCCCGTTTTGATAAATGCACATATCATAACGACGTCTAAGTGCAGAATCACAGGCAGCTAATAAAGTGTTTCGGCTAATTGCTGCACAACTGGCATAAATTTTATTTTGCAAATCAGCCATGTCTTGTATTGGTTCCTCATAAACCGTATTTTTTAAGTAACCCCACAAGAAAGAATCAGGTGGGGTTAAATCAGATGACCAAGCGGGCCAACGAAGTGGTCCATTTGCTCCTATCCATTTCTGTGTAAAAACAGTGTCTAAATTCGAAACAATTCTTGCAGTGTGCGGCGGTGCACCGTCCTGTTGAAACCACATAGATGGGAACATCCTCTAATAATGCTGGAAGCTCGTTACGCAGGAAATTTAAGTGTCGCTGGCTATTTAATATACCATCATATAACTACGGACCTATTAAATGCCCATTTAAAATGCCACACCACACATTGATACCAAAAACATTTTGGTTGTGGGTTATTCTGGTCCATTTTAGTTTATCATCTGACCAATAATGGCAATTATGTCTATTTACCACCATTATTGTGAAAGCGACTTTCATCGCTCCATAAAATATTTCGTAATAATGTATTGCGCATAGAGTATTGATAAGCGGGAAATAAAATCTAATCTTCTTTGTGAATCTTCAGCACGCAAATGATGAACAAGATGCACTTTATAGGGATGAAATTTGTTATCAGAAAGAATTCTTTGACAAGAGGAAAATGAAATGCCAGTGGCCTCTTCAACACTTCTTATTGAAATATGAGGATTGTTTTCAACACACTGCCTTTATCGAAGCTTCCATATTGTAGCAAATTTTTCTTTAAATTTAACAACGTTTTATGATCTGATTGTCTTCGATCTGGGTAAGGTCGCCTGTAAAGCCTTGCAGCCTCTCTTGAGTTTCTGCCACATTCACCATAAATAATAATCATATCCAATTTTTCGGAATTATTGTGTTGAACCATAATATTGCCTTTTTTTACAAGTGAATATTATAAAATATAAAAAATTTTCGTCACTTGTATTGCAGTGACATATTGTTGACACTTGTCAAATTGTAAGAAAAGTCAACTTATGTTAATTTGTTTCAATGCGATTATAAAAATTATGGGCGTTTGACATTAAAATTTGTTATAATTTAAAAACTACTTATTTAAATGAAAATGTGCGTAAGACAAAAAAGCCTTAGAATTGAATGTACTACTAGAATCATATATTTTCAAACTTCCTGTCACCTAAAAATTTTTTCTCGGCGTCGCGACGCTCATACCGTAATCGGTAAGCACGTTATTTGAAATTCAATTTATAGTCATTAGGAGTATATATTTATTGGCGTTTACAGAAATTCAATATCTTTCTTAGTTTCTGAGTAATCGGCCTGGGGAGTTTTAGCTGAATTACCCTGTATATATATATATATATATATATATATATATATATATATATATATATATATATATATATATATATATATATATATATATATATATATATATATATATATATATATATATATATATATATATATATATATATATATATATATATATATATATATATATATATATATATATATATATATATATATACATATATTTTTTTCTTCGATCGAATAAATTATGATGACAGTGTAAGCATACTGTTTATGGATGACGTTGCGGAATGTTTCAGTTTAAAAAAAAACGACGCATAGAAATCACAATTAAAATTCTTAAATTTAGGTTTCCTGACATGGTCCTTAATACATTAAGGGACCTACACACACTGAAACATTTTGTGATGCAAGCCTCGACTCTCAGGTTTCATAATGCAAGTTGCATTATGTGTAGATTAGTGATGGGAAAATTCCCGGAAATTTACTTTTGCAGAATATTCACTGGAAATATTCCCAGGAATCTTTCCAAAGTGGGAGTTTTAGGGAAACTTTTATTTCTCTTTGTTCATAAATGAATATAAGATTTCTGCACAGAAAATATATGTTATATATGTTATAGGATACCATATCTTATATGCAACAGAAATTCAAAAACAATAGCAATAAATTCTAACCTTTTACAATGTTACCTAACTTTGGAATAAAACGTATGAATCTACATAAATCTGTATTAACGGAAAATGTGTTGTTTTATTAACATTATATAAAGTATAAAGTAAGGCAATAATAATTAAGCAGAAAACAAAAGCAATAAAACAGCATATTTTTTAAATTAATTTGACAAAAATTAGTAAGTGCTTCTAGTACCTAAACGAGTAAACAAAAATATAAACAAAATGCAACACGTTTATCCTAAACTATCACTTGCATCAGAATCAACTCCAATCACTTCCACATCATCACCATCATCAGACAATTCGTCACAGGGTGAGCCACGGTGGGTGGAGTATTAGAAGTATATGGAGAATGAATCAACTGATTGCTTTGAAATTTTGGTTACCAAGATAATTGAGAATGATCTCTCCAACTAAAATATTTTCGAAAGTGCGGTGTTGCCACTTATACGTAAAACTGGCAACATCTTCGTTATTTTAAATGGAATACCCTGTATATTTTTGCGTTTTTGGATCGTCGTCTCTTTCTGAGTAACTTTTATTAAAATTTCCCTATACCTATCTTAAGCCGTTTTCGAGATAATAATTCTTTTCTGAATTTATTGCCAAAAATTTGACTTTCAGTAAATCGTATTTTCTCCTACCTACGCAGCAATTAAAAAGATAATTTTTTAGCTGCGGCTAGGCAAGGCCTGGGGCATCTCCTCCATTAATCAAATGTTTCGAATATCATACAGGGTGAGTTAGAGAACGATTTCTACAAGTGACTTAGACAAATGCACGAAAGTAAATTTTTTTAAATAGAATGCCCTGTATATTATTACTGATTCGGAAAGGCGATACATTTACCTCTTTAAAAAGGTAATATACTCTATACCTAATGCACACCGTTTTCAATTTATGGGCACTTTTCTGTAACCTTACCAAGAATATTAGTCTTCTGGTATATCATAACGGGTGGGCCATGAAATTTTTGTTTTGTCATTTTGTAATGACAATAGATGTTATTTTTCTAATAAATAAATTTGACGTTAGTGATATTTGCACCTAATTTGAATAGCTATGTAGCACAAATATGGCAGAAAATAATTATACAAACACGGTTTTAATTGATTTGTTTATTATCCATGGAGAGTGCAATAAGATTATCAGCAGAACTTCAGCAGAAGATTTAATGAGAAATATCCGAATTTGCCGCAGATGAACAACAGAAAGTTTTTACGAATTCAGAGGAATTTTATAAATTTTGATCATTAAGAGAATCAAGAAATTTACCTAAACCTGTGACATCTGACGAGGTAAATGAAATCAATGTGCTAGTATATTTTCATGCAAATCCGCAGTATTCCATACGTTGTGCTGAGCGGGATTTTGCATTGCCATATTCATCCATTCGAAGAATACTAGCAAACCATAAAATGCATAATTACAAATTTACAAGAGTCCAATTTCTCATGCCTCAGGATTATCTACAGAGAGTAGAATTTTATGAAATGTTACTTGTACGTATGCAAGAGGAAATTATATGGACTGATGAATCAAAATTTTTAGGGAAGGGATTTGTAACACACGAAATCGTCACCATTGGGCCACAGACAACCCCACGTTACTAGAGAGGCTGGCTTTCAAGTCAAATTTAGTTTCAATGTGTTTTGTATGTTAATGGATGACAAAATAAAATATTACATATACGACGAAAAATTGAATTCCAGAAAATATTTAGATATAATTAGAACAATTGTGGAAGACTTCCTTGATATTATGTTAATTGAAAAATATATAACTTGTTGGTATCAACTCGACGGGACTCCTGCACATTGTACACACGAAATTATTATGGAGTTGGACCGCTTTTTCGATGATCGTTGGATTAGACGTTTGGGACCGTGGAATTGGCCTCCGAGGTCTCCTGACCTAACCCCGTTAGATTTTTATCTTTGGGGTACTGTTAAAGATAGAGTTTATAAAACTCCAGTCCACAACAGGGAAGAATTAGAACGTCGAGTGATTCAAGAGATTGAAAACTTGGACCCCGCTGAAATAAGAGCTGCTACAACAAACGTCGTCCATCGTCGTATACAAAAGTGTCTGGAAGTTAACGGTCTATATTTCGAACAATTATAACAATATTTTTAAGATTATTATATTTATTACTGTTATTGGTATTATTTGTTATTGCTACTTAGACTTTGTTACTGTTGTTGCTGCTTAGTTATTATTTTTTCCTAATACTGACACTGTTATTGTTCTCTTAATGATGAACCAAAATTTATAAAATTCCTCTGATCTGCGGCAAATTCGGATATTTCTCATTAAATCTTCTACAAGTTCTGCTGATAATCTTATTGCACTGTCCATGGATAATAAACAAATCAATTAAAACCGTGTTTGTATAATTATTTTCTGCCATATTTGTGCTACATAGCTATTCAAATTAGGTGCAAATATCACTAACGTCAAATTTATTTAGAAAAATAACATCTGTTGTCATTACAAAATGACAAAACAAAAATTTCATGGTCCACCCGTTATGATATACCAGAAGACTAATATACTTGGTAAGGTTACAGAAAAGTGCCCATAAATCGAAAATGGTGTGCATTAGGTATAGAGTATATTAACTTTTTAAAGAGGTAAATGTATAGCCTTTCCGAATCAGTAATAATATACAGGGCATTCCATTTAAAAAATTGACTTTCGTGCATTTTTCTAAGTCACTTGTAGAAAGCGTTCTCCAACTCACCCTGTATGATATTCGAAACATTTGATTAATGAAGGAGATGCCCCCAGGCCTTGCCTAGCCGCAGCTAAAAAATTATCTTTTAATTGCTGCGTAGGTAGGAGAAAACACGATTTACTGAAAGTCAAATTTTTGGCAATAAATTTAGAAAAGAATTATTATCTCGAAAACGGCTTGAGATAGGTATAGGGAAATATTAATAAAAGTTATATATATATATATATATATATATATATATATATATATATATATATATATATATATATATATATATATATATATATATATATATATATATAAAATATATATATATATATATATATATATATATATATATATATATATATATATATATATATATATATATTATATTAAAAAATAAAAAATAATCTTTTTTTTTACAATAAATTGCCAGTCTTAAGACAATCCTAATAATAAATTGTTATCTAAATAGTGGAGAAAAAGGTACGGAGAAATTGTTAATAATATTATAGTTATTAACAAATTTAAAATATAGAAGTGTTCTACACTAGCGATAAAGGTTAAAATCGCTGGTTTTTGTATGTCGAAAAACGAATACTTTTTACTGCTCTTGTATCTTTACTTACTGGTGGATACATATAGTCAAGTTTATACTAAGTTTATACTGTTTAATAAGCTACAAGGATGAAAAATGAGAATGATAATTTAACTATCACTCAAGTTTACACAAAATTAAAGGAACTAATTGAAAAGGAAACAACAAGCATAAAAGAAGAATTGTTTAACACAAATAAACAATTGGTTAAAAGTTTAGAGGATGCAAACAAAAAAATACAATCACTAGAAAAGGAAAATAAGTATTTACACAAGCTAATAGAAGAAAATAAACAAAATACAAGAAAAAACAATCTAATAATCTTTGGGCTAGAGGGGGAAGAAGGAGCAGATATATATTTGAAAGTAAGTCTCTTTTTTCAAAAGTATTTAAACACGAATATAAACAAAACAGAAATTAGCCATATTTACAAATTTGGGAAAACTGGAACCATTAGACCAACTTTAGTTAAATTCGTCTGCTTACACAAAAAGATCGAAATTCTTAAACAAGGTAACTTATTGAAAAACACACCATATGCAATATCCAACGATTTATCAGAAAAGGAGCGGGAATTTCAAAAAGAATTAAGGTCGTGTTTAAAAGAAATTAAAACAAAAAACCCTGAAGCAAAGATAAGAAACAATAAAATTCTTATCGGAGACACGGCTATTAGTTTGGAGGAGATACATGCACAAAAAGTAAATATTGATGTTGATAAAGAAGGATCTGCAAAAAATGCGAAGTCCAATGATAATGTAGCCACCAGAAACACGAAGGCCGCACCTGAAACTATCAGCACCAGGGCAAGAAATAAGGCACAGAATCCAAAGGTTGTCGATAGGCAAAGGAAATACCAACAACTTGAATAAACATCAATATCTTGAAACGATTTTTTAGCCAAGTAATAATTTCAATTTTCTTAATTTTCATATATTTAATTAAAATAAACTAGTCTAGTTAATTATAACGTAGGTTTATTATTATGGATCCATTTGTCAGAGACTTTAATTATATACAATACGATACTCAATATTCGGACAATATTAGAAACTCAAATAGTTACATATATGGTTTCTCTATTTTTCATAATAATATTCGCAGTATTCAAAAAAAATTTTGATGAACTTAAAATCTATCTTTCAACCTCAAATTTCGACTGTATTTGCTTAAGCGAAACCTATAATCTAGAAAACATAAATAATTATTCTTTAAATGGTTATAACGTTTATTATAATAAAAGTAAAATCAATAAAAATGACGGAACTATCATATACATAAAAAACACAATAGATCACACCTCAAATATTATAGATATAAATAACATAAAATTCACACAAATTAAAGCAAAAAAAAAACAATAAAAAAATTATAATCAACCTAGTATACAGATTACCTTCAACAAATATATATGATTTTAACAAAAATTTAAAGGAGTACTTAGATCTACAAAACACATGTGATTATAATTTGTTTATTGGAGACTTAAATATTGATATTTTACGGGGTATAGATTACGTCAATGAATATTTAGACATTTTGTATGAAAGAGGTTTTATGTCATACATAAACAAGCCAACAAGAATACAAAACAACAGTAAAAGCTGCATCGATCATTTATTTATCAAATCACAACAAAAAGACAATATTGATGTAACCATTTTACGTTCTAATATATCTGATCATTACAGCTTAATAGGAGTCATACACTTTAACATCGACTCTAGGCCGCAAATAAACGAAAACAAAGTGATAAGCAAAATAAATAACAATAAATTTAAAACCATAATGACAAGTGAAAATTGGACTTTGTATTACAATTGTCAGGATCCTGAAGAGGCTTGCAATTTATTAGTATCCAAGATAAAATATTGTTTAAAGGTATGCAATACCAAAATTTGTATAAAAAATGATAAACGGAAAGAGTGGATAACTCAAGGGCTAATTAATTCAATTAGAACTCGCGATGAATATTATGTAGACTGGCAAAAAAAATACAAACAATAATTATCTTAAGGAAAGATACCGTACATACCGAAACAAAATAAGTAACCTAATTAAAAAAAGTAAAAAATGAGTACTATAGTAAACAAATTGAAAATAATAAAAATAATACAAAAGTTCTGTGGAATACGGTGAAAAAAATAACTAACAATAATAAGAATAGTGTACCTATAAAAAAAATTATTCTTGATAATGGTGAAATTATAAATGATGCGCAAATAATTGCTAATGAATTTAACATCCATTTTTCTCAAACAGGAACAAAAATGGCCAGTAAAATAAAGAAACCTAATATAACCTTCCATGATAACATATTTGGAACAAATTTTCATCTTATACCTGATGTCACTGAAATTGAGGTGCATAATTACATATCAACATTAAAAAACTTTAAAGCACCAGGTATTGATGAATTAACCAATGACTTAGTTAAAGAATGTTCAAATATTATATCACCCTTACTAACTCATCTTATTAATTTAATTTTTATCAGCGGAATATGCCCCAGTCATTTCAAAACTGGACTAATAAAACCATTATACAAAAGTGGAGACCGCTGTACAATTAGTAACTATCGGCCAATATCACTTGTATCTACTCTAGCAAAAATCTTTGAAAAGGCTCTTAAATACAGAATGGAAAAATTCTTAACGAAATATAATTTATTATCCAAAAAACAATTAGGGTTTAGGGCAAAAACCTCAACTCAGGATGCCATAATTTCCCTAACAAATGAAATATGTGATTCCATTGATATGAAAAGGCCTTGCATAGGAGTTTTTATTGACCTTGCAAAGGCCTTCGACACTATAAGTCACTCCCAAATGTTAGGGAAATTATGGAATATTGGATTGCGAGGTACTAGTTATACATTACTGAAAAACTACCTATTCAATAGAACTCAAGTTGTAAAAATAAATGATGATATAAGTGAAATTAAATCTGTTCAGTATGGTTTGCCACAAGGGACTGTTCTTGCTCCCCTTTTATTCATCATATATTTGAACAATCTACTGTCTCTTGAAATTGACGGTACTATTATATCCTTCGCTGATGATACGGTTATATTTTTTTCTGCGAATTCCTGGCAACATGTCTACCAAATAGCAAGTAACAATTTAAAAAAAATAAAAGACTGGTTAGATTACCACCTGCTAACTGTAAACTTAGAAAAAACAAAATTTATACCTTTCGGTACTACAAACAACTTACCTGACTATCAGACTATCACAATTAAAGATACAGACCTCATTGTTAAAATTGCCTCTTCAATTAAATATTTAGGTATATACATTGATACACACCTCACATGGAAAACGCAGATTGAATATCTTTCAAAAAAATTACGACCATTAATTTACACTTTTAAACAACTTAAAAATATACTTTCGTATAAAAACTTAAAAATTATCTATAGTGGTTTAGTAGAATCCATCTTACAATATGGTATTTTAGGTTGGGGAGGCGTAAATAAAACTAATTTAAAACCACTAGCTCAACTACAGAAAAGAATCTTTAAAATCATCTATAATAAAGACTATTATTACCCAACAAAATTATTGTACAGTGAATCGGAAATACTAAATATTAGACAATTATTTTGCAAAGTTCTACTCACACATCAGCATCAAAATAAAAATAACTCCTCAAATATTACACACAATTATACAACAAGAAATAAAAATAATCAACTACTAAAAACACCTAGAGCGCAGAAAACAATTGGAACAAAATGCTGTACATACTATGCTCCTAGAATATATAATAAATTACCATTAGAAATAAAGACATTGAATATTAAAAAATTTAAAACCTCCGTTTATAAATGGATAAAAAACACTCCATACGAAATATTAGATAAATTTATAAATACAGGTTCAATCTAATGATTTAATCTTTTTTTAATCTTTGATCATATTGGTGAAATAATTATAACCCTATTAGTTACATTTCCTTCCGACTTTTATTGATTATGCTTACATTTTGATGCGAATATATTATACACTATGTACTCTTACACAGCAATTCTTACATTGTTCCCAAATATTTGTTAAAAATATATATATGTGTGTGTATATGTGTGTGTGTATGTATGTGTATATATGTGTATGTGTGTGTATATATGTGTATATATATGTTATATATATATATATATATATATATATATATATATATATATATGTATATATATATATATATATATATATGTATATAAAATTAGTTACTACCCAGGTGTACTATGTCCATAACCTTAAAGCCATACCGTTTTGTATTGCTTAGTTGTAATTATTAGTTCTTCCTTTCATATGAATTTTCACATATTAATCTAATTATAAATTAGCACTCACGCGCAGTTTTTTAAACTTTTGTGAGGCTTACACTTTTATTGACAGTGAAGATTTATTTATATTTTATTTATAATTGTAATATTTTGTATAATTTTCGTATTTATATATATGTGTATGTAATATTTGTATATCTATTTACATTTGTAATATTTAAATTCTGTAAATCAAATTTTTTGTCAATAAACATTATTATTATTATTATATATATATATATATATATATATATATATATATATATATATATATATATATATATATATATATATATATATATATATATATATATATATATATATATATATATATATATATATATATATATATATATATATATATATATATATATATATATATATATATATATATATATATATATATATAATATATATATATATATATATATATATATATATATGTATATATATATATATATATATATATATATATATATATATATATATATATATATATATATATATATATATATATATATATATATATATATATATATATAATCATAATTAACAACAAACGTGTGGTAACTTAATGTCGCTACCGATCATAATTTTTCCGATCCAAAAAATAAATATTCGTAATGTATTCGTAATTACCATCATTTGTATCGCTACCGTTTAATTGGTTTATGAGAAGATTAATAAACAGTATTAATTTGCCTACAGCAACAAATATTTTTATTGCAAAATGTAGTGTAGAAAGCTGATACAGAATTACAATTCATTGCGTTTCATACAATTTATTGAATTCAAGTAAACCTTTAAAAATTTTATTCAACCTTTCAAATGCAAATTTACAATAGTTGCTGCAGTTTAAATAAATCAGTGCTTGTTAGTTAGGTTCATAGTTATTGACAATCATTGCACATCGTTGTATTTACTAGAATAAAAACGAACACTAAATTACTCCAGAAATTACTTTAATATTCACATTTTCTAGATTATTTTACAGCGTGCTTTTTTTAAATATAGATTATGTGCCTATATGTCAGTAATCCGATGATTAATACACAGTGCCGGTCCAATAAAATTTCACGCCCCAGGCTCAAAATAATATTTGCGCTCCACTTCAACCTCCACCACTCTTCAATCTATTTTCACTAAGTTGTGCAAAATTTAGTACATAATATGCATTATATCAATAAAAATAATTACCAACAAAACTTACCGATTTATAGAAACTAAGCTCGTTAGGCTTTTTGTAATGCAATGGGTTCGCTGACGTCCATCAAATGTAAAAGTGAATTTTCTATAGCAATAAGTGCTAGATATTAACCGATCCTGGGCCATTGGTAAGTTTTGATTAACTTTAACTTACTGAAACTGCGTTCGCCGCTTGCTACAGTCACCGAAATAATAATAAAATTTAAGCGTTGGAAGAAACACTTAATAATCAAAATAGAGTGACATCAATCGGCAACTTTTGCATGTCAATAAATCATATCAAATCACAGACCCTGAACCTCGGCGGACGTCGCACCGTGACGGTATTACTTTGTCTTTGTTTTTTTTTACAATGCCCTCTGTTGGCTTCTGGATTATTTCCATGAACGACATGGACGATGTGTGAATGTCTTTAATAATAACAATAATAATAATTGATTTTAATAATTTAAAAATATTTTTAACTTGTCGATTAAAAGTGCGTAGTTTTAATTTCTCGGTAACAACGATGATAACCACAACCTACTTATTTTTGATTTTTTGCTTTTTAGCGCCACCCCAGGATTTAACTGCCCTTTTGTGCGGCCCTTTACGATACGAATCATGGGCAAGTTTTGTATATCACCAAGTAAATAATGGCCATTATATGCTAATAGAATATTATACTTTGTCTACGACTATAATGTCAATTTTTAGCTCTATTTTACAAAACAAAATTTTAGACTTCATAGCTTTATTTAACAAAATTTATTTAATATTAACCTAATTTATTTTTTAACAGTTTTCTCGATTTTTTTAGCAATAAATTCAAAGAGGTGATTTCAGCAGCTTTGGTAATGTCTGGCGGTGTACAAGACATCTCATTTCACTTTTTTTATTTTAAACAACTAACAATTTTGATGTTTCAAATCAATAACAAAATTACTCTTTGACACATCATCATGGCTTACTAATAAAATAATAAAGTTTACAGGCACGTATGTAAATGGTTTCAAAAACAATGTTGTAGATTGCCGCGTGTTGCTTTGAAAAAATTTACTAATGTAGTTTTTGAGTGTTCATTAAAGTACCTCTTAGAGTTGTACCATTTAAGTGCTTCCTAGAAAACTTAGAGAGACAACACTCTTTTTGGTTGCTACAATTTTGTCATTTAAAATTTTTAACGTGATTTCTTATAAACAACTGACTGCCCTCATTATTCACTAGTGAATAATGAAATCATTATTATTAGACATTAGACCTAAACTTAGAGAGATAGAAAGTAGAGCTTGGCGGAGTCTTGTAAAGCAACCTCGGCCGTGTTTATGTATGAATCCTTCTAAAATATGCACCACACACGATTGCTTAGTTGACATACGTATATTTATACTTGCTTATCCTAAAAAAACATTATTGCTGCGCACGCAGGTCGTAACTTATTTTATTCATATGCAAAGATTCAAACAAAGTATATTCTTGAGTTATTAGTAGAGTTGGCAAATCGTGCGGCTACTCAATGGTGCAACAGTAGGTAGATAGATATCTGGTGAGGCACTGACCGGCTGGCGGACAAATCAAAGCGAGCCGCGAGACTAGTCCATTTTTGTGTGTCGTAGTGTTTACACTCTAATTTATTTCTCTCCGTTGTATTTGATATTGTATTGTTTGATAATTTAATTTGTTGTATTTTATTGTTGATATTAATTTAATAATAAAATATGTCAGACGTGTGCAAGGTTAAAAACGGCCATAAGCTGACAAAGTGAATACATTTATTAGTGAATTTCCCTGATTTATTCTATAATGGTGCTACAATAATTTGTTTGCGAGACAATCCTGTTGTGCTGGGATAAATATGATTGTAGACGTCACGTAAATACTGTGCAGCATAAAATTAAAAAAAATTGCGTGCCTTTAAAAATACAGTATATGCTCGATTTATTGTTAATGCTGATTGTCTGTGATGTTCCGCTGCACATACTCGATAAACAACCATTTCGGGAGTTCTGGAATAAATACAATCTCCAGTTGAAGACATTGTAAATAAGATCAAATGTGGATTAAAAAGTACATGGCTGTGGTTATGTGTTGACGAGATGACAGATCGTAAAAAGAAATAATGTAAATGTTATAGTACGTGTACTGGACCCTCTTAATCCGACATTTCCACTACTACTAGTTAGCAAAAGACTAACTGAGTGTACTGGCAAAACAATTACGCGGGTGGTGCTGGAGATGTTTGAAAAATTTGATCTGTCAATAAGTCAAGTGTTGATGTTTGTGACCGATGGTGTCGCGAAAATACGTTTGGTAGGCCGTTCTCTTCAAGAACACGGTTGTAGGTTAATGTATGTTACATGTAAAGTGCATGCTTTATATCTTGTGACAGAAACTATTCGACAAAGTTTTCCAGAGGAATATGCATTAATAGCAAGTACAAAAATGTGTTCCTTAAATCTCCTAAACGTCTTTGCGCATTTCACAGCAAGTGTTCCGGAATTCCCCAACCACCACAGCCGATTCTTACACGTTGGGGAACATGGTTGAATGTAGCTTTTTATTATGCTGAATATTTACAACAAATAGAAACTGTGATACTACAGTTTAAGACTGACGAGGCTGCAGCTATTAAGGAGATCCAGACAAAATTCGAGGATATTTCCGTTGAAACAGCTTTAAAAACTATTAACAAGAACTATAACAGACTACATGACGCCATATAAAACTTACACAACAGTGCGTTGTCGTTAGCGGAGTCACTGCAAATAGTGGAGGGTTGTAAATCGACTGCTACACTCTATAGGTGACGCAAAAAATAAGCCCGTTAGAGAAAAGTTCGCACATGTGTTAAAGCAAAACACCAGTTTTACCAGATTAAGACAAATTTGTGCAACCCCATATTCGTTAAGTGCGTTCAAAGACTATTTTAGGTATGCCTGTATTACATCAATAGATGTTGATCAGTCGTTCTCAAAATATAAGCATATTTTTTTACCACAGTGAACATCACTCACGGTCACAACCATAGATACCAAGCTATTTCGTTAAGCTTGTTAAGAGGGTAAGTTGTGCATATTGTTATAAATTGTAACAATTTATTGCTTTTGTGACTAGTTAATTTATTTTATTACACTTATTATGATGCGTACGCCTATGTCCCGCCGCACATTTCTGCCAACTCTAGTTATTAGATGACTATTTTTATAAAAGTGGCCGCCATATTCGTACTGGAGCTAGCTATTTTATTTGAAAATATTTTAGAAAAATATTCATTTAATTCAAATCTATACATATGCTGGTTTCTAAATTATATTATACAGGGTGAGCCACGGTGGGTGGAGTATTAGAAGTACATGGAGAATGGATCAACCGATTGCTTTGAAATTTTGGTTACCAAGATAATCGAGTATGATCTCTCCAACTAAAATATTTTCGAAAGTGCGGTGTTGCCACTAATACGTAAAACTGGCAACATCTTCGTTATTTTAAATAGAATACCCTGTATATTTTTGCCTTTTTTGGATCGCCGTCTCTTTCTGAGTAACTTTTATTAATATTTCCCTATACCTATCTCAAGCCGTTTTCGAGATAATAATTCTTTTCTGAATTTATTGCCAAAAATTTGACTTTCAGTAAATCGTGTTTTCTCCTACCTACGCAGCAATTAAAAGATAATTTTTTAGTTGCGGATAGGCAAGACCTGGGGGCATCTCCTCCATTAATCAAATGTTTCGAATATCATACAGGGTGAGTTAGAGAACGCTTTCTACAAGTGACTTAGAAAAATGCACGAAAGTCAATTTTTTTAAATGGAATGCCCTGTATATTATTACTGATTCGGAAAGGCGATACATTTACCACTTTAAAAAAGGTAATATACTCTATCCCTAATGCACACCGTTTTCGATTTATGGGCACTTTTCTGTAACCTTACCAAGAATATTAGTCTTCTGGTATATCATAACGGGTGGGCCATGAAATTTTTGTTTTGTCATTTTATAATGACAACAGATGTTATTTTTTCTAAATAAATTTGATGTTAGTGATATTTGCACCTAATTTGAATAGCTATGTAGCACAAATATGGCAGAAAATAATTATACAAACACGGTTTTAATTGATTTGTTTATTATCCATGGACAGTGCAATAAGATTATCAGCAGAACTTGTAGAAGATTTAATGAGAAATATCCGAATTTGCCGCAGATCAGAGGAATTTTATAAATTTTGGTTCATCATTAAGAGAACAATAACAGTGTCAGTATTAGGAAAAAATAATAACTAAGCAGCAACAACAGTAACAAAGTCTAAGTAGCAATAACAAATAATACCAATAACAGTAATAAATATAAAAATCTTAAAAATATTGTTATAATTGTTCGAAATGTTAACTTCCAGACACTTTTATATACGACGATGGACAACGTTTGTTATAGAGCTCTTATTTCAGCGGGGTCCAAGTTTTCAATCTCTTGAATCACTCGACGTTCTAATTCTTCCCTGTTGTGGACTGGAGTTTTATAAACTCTATCTTTAAGAGTACCCCAAAGATAAAAATCTAACGGGGTAAGGTCAGGGGATCTCGGAGGCCAATTCCACGGTCCCAAACGTCTAATCCAACGATCATCGAAAAAGCGGTCCAACTCCATAATAATTTCGTGTGTACAATGTGCAGGAGTCCCGTCGAGTTGATACCAACAAGTTATATATTTTTCAATTAACATAATATCAAGGAAGTCTTCCACAATTGTTCTAATTATATCTAAATATTTTCTGGAATTCAATTTTTCGTCGTATATGTAATATTTTATTTTGTCATCCATTAACATACAAAACACATTGAAACTAAATTTGACTTGAAAGCCAGCCTCTCGGGTAAGGGGGGGTTGTCTGTGGCCCAATGGTGACGATTTCGTGTGTTACAAATCCCTTCCCTAAAAAATTTTGATTCATCAGTCCATATAATTTTATTTAAAAAATTGGAGTCCTCTTGCATACGTACAAGTAACATTTCATAAAATTCTATTCTCTAGATAATCCTGAGGCATGAGAAATTGGACTCTTGTAAATTTGTAATTATGCATTTTATGGTTTGCTAATATTCTTCGAATGGATGAATATGGCAATGCTAAATCCCGCTCAGCACAACGTATGGAATACTGGGGATTTGCATAAAAATATGCTAGCACATTGATTTCATTTACCTCGTCAGATGTCACAGGTTTAGGTAAATTTCTTGCTTCTCTTAATGACGAACCAAAATTTATAAAATTCCTCTGAATTCGTAAAAACTTTCTGTTGTTCATCTGCGGCAAATTCGGATATTTCTCATTAAATCTTCTGCTGAAGTTCTGCTGATAATCTTATTGCACTGTCCATGAATAATAAACAAATCAATTAAAACCGTGTTTGTATAATTATTTTCTGCCATATTTGTGCTACATAGCTATTCAAATTAGGTGCAAATATCACTAACGTCAAATTTATTTAGAAAAATAACATCTGTTGTCATTACAAAATGACAAAACAAAAATTTCATGGCCCACCCGTTATGATATACCAAAAGACTAATATTCTTGGTAAGGTTACAGAAAAGTGCCCATAAATCGAAAACGGTGTGCATTAGATATAGATTATATACCTTTTTAAATAGGTAAATGTATCGCCTTTCCGAATTAGTAATAATATACAGGGCATTCCTTTTAAAAAAATTGACTTTCGTGCATTTTTCTAAGTCACTTATAGAAAGCGTTCTCTAACTCACCCTGTATGATATTCGAAACATGTGATTAATGGAAGAGATGCCCCCAGGCCTTGCCTAGCCGCAACTAAAAAATTATCTTTTAATTTCTGCGTAGGTAGGAGAAAACACGATTTACTGAAAGTCAAATTTTTGGCAATAAATTCAGAAAAGAATTATTATCTCGAAAACGGCTTGAGATAGGTATAGGGAAATATTAACAAAAGTTACTCAGAAAGAGACGACGATCCAAAAAATGCAAAAATATACAGGGCATTCTATTTAAAATAACGAAGATGTTGCCAGTTTTACGTATAAGTGGCAACACCGCACTTTCGAAAATATTTTAGTTGGAGAGATCATACTCGATTATCTTGGTAACCAAAATTTCAAAGCAATCGGTTAATCCATTCTCCATATACTTCTAATACTCCACCCACCGTGGCTCACCCTGTATATAAGAAATATTTTTTGGGCACTGAACTGCTTTAACTTTGCCTATATAATTTTAATTTTAATGAAACGCGTATAAAAATACCCATAAGAGATGTGCAATTTTCGATAAATTACACTTAAAATTGCACAGTAGATGAAAATTATACAATGAAAATTCACAAGCGAAAATTGAACACGTTTAAATTACAATAACTGTACTTACAATAAACAAAAAAAAGAAAAACTGAAAAAAGTAATGTGTTAATCATTTTTATTCTAGAAATTTTCTACAGAATACCATTTATGCATAAAAATTAACCAAAAAACTCTGAAAAAATCATGTTGCCTATAGAAAACTGCATACGTTTATTTTCATCGTTGTTTCAATAAATATTTTAACGTTGAAGCAATGAAGAAAATAAACTAATACGGTTTTCATGCAACAGACTTTTTAGAATTTCCTGTAATTTCTCTTCACTTATGGTATTACAACCAAAAATATGTGAGTAAGTTTGAGAAATTGAAATAATTTAGTTTAACAGAAAATTTCATATTTTTTAATGGGGTGAAATGTTTTCTGCACATCAACTATTTTATTTAAAGAAGATACTTTTTAACTTTGAAAGTTTATTAATAGCTAATGGAAAATTGCCTTTTTCTAATTCAAATGAACGGTGTTAATCTGAATGACCCATTTTTGCTTTACGTGATAGTTTCCAAGCGATATTCTGTAATAAATCTTAAAGGTGTCTTTGATATCATCTTTATTATTATTTAGACAACTAAAGGCCAAAGACAATGATTAAATCGGTGATGAGAAAAACTGACCAGCTAAAAGGAGGTTCACGGGACCCAAACTTTTTTGTTTGCTTTTTACAAAAAAAAAATATATTCTTGATGAAAAATTATAAATCATGTCTACTATGCCTACTTAAATAAAGCTGATGTAAACTGACATTTTTTACACATTTGACCTCGTAAAATGGGGTTAGGATAAATTTAACAGTTTGACAATTGATATGTCTAATTTAGTTACAAACATGTCAATGTCAACAAGAAGAAATTATTAATATACATGGCATGAATTATTATTGACAGTATGGAATGACGCTGATAATTAATTATTTAAAAATTTTGATGAAACATTTCGAGGTATGCTGTTAAATTTTAATTGAGGTAAGTGAAGAATTAAATAGAATGATTTTTTTTAGATCAGGATGATATATACTGCTCTAAAAAAAGTTATGCGCTGGCCACATCAGATATTTTATCTTTCTTAAAACTAGGTACAGTTGATTTCAATAAAAACTGGTACACTTTCCTTTAGCTATGTAAATCATTCGTACTTTGATTGATATTAATAATCTTACAAATGTCACTTTGACGTTAATCAGTGGCGTCATTATTAAAAATGGTTCGACATCTAACAGATATTCAAAAATTTTGAATTGTTTCTAAAATTGAAGATGGTTGGTCCATAAGAAGACTTGCTGCTGAATACAATGTGAGTAAAACCACGATAATGATTGTTAAAAAACAATGGGAAACCAACCAAACGGTATCCCGTAAAGTTGGTTCCGGTAGGCCCAGAAAGAGCAATAATCAAGAAGATGAAAATCTTATAAATTACCTAATAGAAAACCCTTTTCAGACTGCAGTAAATGCAATTTCAGAGACAAATTTCCCTGCTTCGGTATCTACTGCTTGCAGAAGAATAAAACTACAAAGCGACTTGAAGAGTTGTTCAGCGGCTAAAAAATACAAACTTTCAGAAGAAAAGAAGCAGGGAAGGATTATTTTTGCACTCAACTATATAATCAATGACGAAAACTTTCTGGGGACAAGTTGTCTTTTCTGACGAAAAGGTTTTTAAATCCTGGAACGATGGACATGTTCGCGTATATAGACCTCCTTCGACTAGATACGACGAAAAATATACTTTCGATCCACAAGTATCAGGAAGGTTTTCAGTCAATGTCTGGGTTTGGATGAGCCTAAATGGGTTAGGTGTGTGTTGGAACAGTGGCGGTCATCTCAATTCCATTAAATATATTGAAATATTAGACAATATTATGTTGCCGTCAGTAATAGAGGTGTTTCCGGAAAATAATTTTATTTTCCAACAAGACAACTGCTCCATACATACGGCCCATCGTGTCAGGCAATGGTTTCTTAATAAAAACATAGAGTTGTTACCGTGGCCATCTAAAAGTCCGGATTTAAATCCAATTGAAAATGTATGGGGACTAATGGTGAAACACATAAGAAAATTAAATAACCATCCAAATAATGCCCAAGAATTGGAAGGGATAATTGAAGACGCTTGGGAGAACTTGTCGCAAGAAGTTGACCTTGCAAGAAATCTGATTTTGTCCATGCCTGCAAGACTTCAGGCAGTTTTAGACGCTAATGGAGCAATAGCAAAATATTAGTTAATTCTGTATTACGTATTATTTCATTTTTTTATTGTATTTTTATGTTCAGTTTGCATTGTTTACATTTTTTTTAATCTCAAGTGGTATTTTTGTGTTCTTATTTTAAAAATAGAATTATCATTATTCAGTTAGTATTTTAATTACAACCATTAGTAGAATTATCCGTAACAAATATTATTTTTTTAAACAATAATATGGCAGGCTTGAAAATGTTTTGAAAAAGCTATTTTCTAATTATTTTTTAAAATTCCATTTGAATAAAATAAAAGAGAAAGGTTTAATAAGTTTAAAAACACAAAGAAAACCGATCTCCTCCAAAAAACCCAGATCCGGGGTAAATCACCTTTTCTCCACCCCCCTCTCGACATGCCTGGCCAGCCCTATTTACAGACATATGCACACAACTAAACTATTAAGATTTTCGACGCAAGATTAGATGTAATGAATTTGAATAAATTAAAAACAATTTTAGGATAGGTGATTGATGACATGTTTAAAATGTATTTAAGTTGGCTGGAAGATCTATGGTAGCTTCGAGCTGGTTAATATATTGCTTGATTAAAAAACACATTATATTGGAATACTAAGTGGCAATCGGCGAGGAAACCTCAAAAAAAGTTATCCAGAAGAAATTGAAAAAATGGGTAGTTTTTGGGCTAGAAAATGAAAGGAATATTTGTATAGTGAAATGGCGAGACAAAAGAGATATGGCTTTTCTGTTTACTAGACAGCTATCCTGAAATTCATAGTGTACTAAACGTCTATGCCACAGCGGTTGTACGTCGTGATGAGAGAAATCCTACACACATCTGCAGACACATAGAAAATGAAAATATACCAAGATATTGCAGTGGCCGTATACAATCACCATGGCAAAACGGTCGTATATGACCTACATGGCAGTCAACCTGTTAATCCTATGCAGCTATGTTAGAAGTCCTTATAATGGTTTTGGGAAAGATTAACGTGGTTCGGAGATAGCTGTAATGAACTCCTTAAGTTTGTTGCGTTTAGTAACTGTCTCTTGCGAAAAATATTCAGTTTCTTAGGTCCCTGTTTGGGCGCCAATTTTGTGGGATACTGACCTATACAATAGCAAAAATGTCACCTCATTGCCCTAGATATGACGGAGCTTTAATACGGTACATGCTCGAGCATGTTCCTCTCTTAGAGTCTAGAAATATAATTTTTTCTGGTCTCCGGACAATAGAGATTGGGTAGTTACAGTGAAGATAAGGTAATGTCCAGGGATCTTGTGAACTTAACTCCGGTTTACATTAAGAAAATAAATGAATAAAAATTCATTTCTTGGCTCTGTTAAATGTTTTCCTTTTTTCATATGTAAACATAAAAGGTGGTGTTAAAACAACATAATTTTTTGAGTGGAATTTTCGGTATTCGATTAATGTTACTTTTAACATTGTTTTTACTGCAACAAATTAACTGTTTCATGATATTATCATCTGAAACACCTGACTATGTAAACATCTTTCAAACTTCATTGTCATTTATTCTGATATTAATTCTTTCCTTTTTTCAAATTTTAAGCACGCATAGAAAGAATATTATTTATTTACATGCATTTTTAACAACCTGTGCTTTCTTATTTAAATTTATTAAACTATTAATTTTCACAACATCTGACAGAAAACATTGTTTCGTGGATGAAAATATTTAGACAACTTTTTTAGTAAATGTCATACATTCTGACTTTAATCCTCTCAGTTGCACTTTTCTGTAAAATAAAAAAAAAGATTGAAAAAATATTCCATACACGCTCGGCTCATCTCGATGGAATAGTTGATTAGAACACGCGATGGCAATTGTGACAAGATAATTTTCTTATTGTAGCTTCGGGTTCGAATTCCGCCACGGACACTGGCAATGTCGGTGGGAATGTTCCCGTTTTTCATCACTGTAAGCCTCGCCCGTGCAGTTTCAGCTTTGGATTCGGTGGTTGTCTAATTTTCATGATGTTTATTCGTGCAATAATACTATACTATAATACCCGGAAATAAGTATTTTACGTCACTGGACTGTGTAGATTGGTTAGATGAGACTGGAATTGTACGAGAACGGACGGGAATGTTCTGGAATGTTCTAGATCATGTGAATGGATGTATAAATAAGATGCACAGTGAGCCAAGAGTCAGTCTTAAGTTGAAAGTGAACGAGTAAAGAAGAAATAAGAAAAAGACATAAGTGTTTAATTGTGATTATAGTTAAGAGAGTCATTAATCTATTGTTGTTAATTATTAATTAGTCAATAAAGTAGTGTGTAAGTGTTATCTGGACTTTCAATCAACGAATCTACGAGTATAGGTGTTTGTGGGGATAGTAAATACGTAACAATTTGGTGTCGGAAGTGGATTGAAACAGAAATTTCTGGAATATTCGAAAAGGTTCTACCGTGTTCTTCTCAGGAATTAGTGGTAACACGAAGACTTAAGCTACTGTGCAGTGGTTGGAGGGCTTTTTCTGGATTGAATAGTGACTTTAAAGTGGATTTTCGAGAAGTTTCTAGAACATTCGATCTAGAAATAGCTGCAAATACGCGAGTGTCGCTAGTAATAACGTATTCTGGACTGAGAAAATGAACTATTAATGCAATTTTGGGAAAATTCTAGAACATTCTATTTGTGTGAGATACGTGAATTATGTTAACGTGAACCTCTTAAAGACTTAAAAAGAAGACTATAAGTGACTTTTCGTGAAAGTTCTCGAATATTCCACTGCACAATTAGTGGAGATAAGTGATTATCGTCAACACAAAAGTACTATAGACTCTAAATAAGACTTTCTAATGCTTTTTTGAGATTTTTTTGGATCAATCTATTATTGAAATAGACGTGATATCAACATTTTATGGACTTTATAGTTTAATAAACTTTATTCTGGAATTAATTTACGTGTGAGTTAATGCCAACAACGAGAAATATGGTGGAGTAACAAACACAGGACTTGCTAACAGCGTTATTAGAACGGATGAAGGATCAAGAAAGAAAACGCGATGTTATAGAAAAAGTCGGTGAAGCAAAAGTCAGTGACGTTAAAGAAAAAGTCAGTAAAGTTGAAGGAAAAGTCAATATTGTTGAAGAAGAAGTAGCCCGACTCAAATAACAATTAATAGAGAAGGGTGGCCAGTTGGTACTGTCGTCTGGTACTACGTTACAACCACTTGGAGGCAGCGTTAGCACTAAGACATGGCGACCAACATTTCGCCCAAGTATATCAGGTTCAGCTCAAATCACGCAGACAACGAGGTGGAGAAAGCCTTCAGGAGTTCGAGGCTGCGGTAGGGAGATTAGATCATCTAGCATATCCTGATGCACTAATAGAATTTCAAGAACAGTCAGCAGTTGGGGCATTTATTGATGGAGTAAGAGACCAGGGAAGTTAGGAGAATTCTTAAGTTGGCCAGGCATAAGCGAAGTAGTGATGTTTTAGCACATGCACTTGAGATTAGACTGCTATGTGACTTGGTATTTGGCACACCAGATGAGGAGCAAATTTCCATAAATGACTACGCCGACGAAGTTGGTGAACGGCTGAGGAATATCCATGAGCTGATACGAGACAGAATCGCTATAGAATGTGATCGCATGAAGGCTCGTTGTAATCTCAAAGCGAATTCAGGAGGATTACAGATGGGAGATCTGGTTTGGCTATATAACCTACAATGAATGAAGGACAGGTCCCCGAAGCTGCACACCCCTTGGAAACAACCATACACTGTCGTCACCAGAATAAACGACGTCATATGTCGTGAATAATGAATTGCCCGATAGGGACGTTCAGGCTTAAGGAGGGGGCAGTGTTACGCCACTGGACTGTGTAGTCTGGTTAGATGGGACTGAAATTGTACGAGAACGACCGAGAATGTTCTGGAATGTTCTAGACCGTGTGAAAGGATGTATAAATAAGAAAGACTTATAAGTGTTTAATTGTGGTTATAGTTAAGATAGTCTTTAATCTATTGTTATTAATTATTAATTAGTCAATAAAGTAGTGTGTAAGTGTTACCTGGACTTTCAATCAGCAAATCTACGAGTATAAGTGTTTGTGGGGATAGCAAACACGAAACAGTGTCTATACGTATAGGTTATGTGCAGTTTTTTTTCTCTATTTAGTTTCGTAAGGTAAAAATAAAACAATAATCACAGATTCGTTATATACGCCAAAACCGATCGTCTCGGCTCAGGCCTTCAAACTGAGCGACGCGAAGTTGCGAAAAAAAGAATCTTTGATTTATTTTAGAAAATGTAACGCTCTACAAAATTACACATGCGTTTTTTAACCATATCTAGAGAGATACCATGGTTTTAGACGTCACTCCTACAACCTATTCGCAAGAAGTATTTAATTTTAAAAGTATTTCGATGTTTCTCTAATGATAAATTGTCAAATCAGTTTATTCATAAAAGAGAGAAGTTCAGTAAATCAATTTTTTTCTTATTATTAAAATCATGACCACCGTTATTTTATAAAAAGAGTTGCCTACAGAATATTTCTATACCCTGAAATTATTAAGAGGATTACTTAAATCCTCCTTGATTTATTCTTTATTTGTATTAATTACAAATGAAATATTACCCTCGCAATATTATTTACAAAATAATTAAGTCCGTTTGCTAAGTCCCGAAGCTACCTATATATTAATAAGTCCTTTAAATACATAAGTTCACTGCGTGAACTCGGCTGTAAACAAACTTTTATTTAATTTAACAAGTATTTGTTTTCTAAAGAAAGCCCATAAGAATATCTGCTGTATCAAATATTTTTCTGAGCCGTATAATAATTAAACCATCGGCCGCTGGTTTATGGCGCGTCTACCAGATGGCTTGCCTAAATGATAAAAAAATAAAATTCGTTTCATAAGCTGAAATTAAAATGGTCGGACTTAATCAACCAGTATATTTAAACAACTGTTGGACAATGAATTTTCCACTATTAAGCGTCATTTAAATCGATTCTTATTGAATTGATTTAAGAGTCTATATCAGATGCAAGTGAAATATAGTCTCGATTTTACCACACCCCGCACAGGCCACGGTGCATATATACAGCCAAACCGAAATTATCGCGGCGAATGTCGAAGGTGGCCGATGTTTTAGTTACAGAACGGCATAGTGGAACATTTCAGATCGGGAGATGTTGAATCATCAGAGGCGGAGTACTAGAGGTTTCGTACGACATAAACCGACGAAAAAGCTGTATTGTACGACATAAACCGACGAAAAAGTTGTATTACGTCAAGCTTATAAGCTAAGCAGTAGCGAAATAAACGAATTTTTATGTCTATACGGGGGTGTTAATTTATAATAAAATATTTTATTAAATATACTTAATGATAATAGAGAAACAACAGTGCATTTAGGAGGTTTTATTATTAATAATTTCTAGGAGGATTTCTAATTTCTAATTTTCTGACAAATCTTGGATCTATCACTTCTGGCAGAAAAGAGGAAAAATAAAAGTTGTTCAATTGTTTACCCATTTTTTGTTTACAGAATTCGTCATCTCGGTGGATCTGTTGAGAATGGTAAAAAAAAATTATAAAAATATTTATATGAATGAATCGTCGCGAAACTGGCAACAGCTGTTGCTAAAAGCTGTCTAAGATCCTACCACATTGAATCGAATAAGTGTTAGATATTTTTTCTAGCAATGACTATTGGTTAATTAGGCTTCACACTGATTGATATTTTGATAATAATATGTTTTCAAGATCTTCTGATTTTGTTTCTAATTTACTTTATTTTCTTGTTTTACATTTTTGTGATCTTTTATTTGTTTATTTATCTTATACAGTGACTCAAATTCGGCAGAGTACAGGGATCTCCGAAACCGTAAAAAATACGAAGTCGGTTAAATGAAGACAAATTTGCGCATTTATGAGAGCAGTAATATTCTGGAAAAAAAATTACGAAAATCCTTACACTTTTCAAATTTTTTCGAGGAACACAAAATTTTTGACTTTTTGCTTTTATTTTGCTCTGACTATTTGTGAAGTTACAGGAAAATTGAAAACACTTTTCAATGCAACATTTTCCTGCGCATATTGTGGTGTCATCAAAATGTTAATCCGACGTTTCGTCTGTCCTGGACCATCATCAAGTTCATTTTTTTAATATGGACCTGGATTATTTTTCATACTGTTTTGTCGCTTTTTCCATTTCTGACTTCAATGATGTTTGCAAACGTTCCTGATGTCAAAAAAAGTCATCATTAGTAAACCTTACCCTTCATGCGTCCTTGTCCTGCAATAAATATGTAAAAACAATAAAAAAAACCGAAATTATTTTATTTATTTTGTTTAAAAATAGCTAAAGAACTAAACAACAAAACAATTAAATCGTTAATCTACAAACAAATTTACATCTTACTGTTTCTTATTAATGCATAGTATTATTTTAAAAATTTTTCCTATAAAATGGAAGTATCAATGTGTGTCATATCATTCAACTCTGAATGGAAAAGGCGATGAAATAATATGAAAAATATATTTGTGTTATTTTAAATTTAAACTCCAATATTTTTATCAAATATAAAAGATTATGATGATGTTGCATATATTGCTGAATTCAGAAAGAAATTTTTTAAATTGAGCTGAATATACATGATATATCATTTAAAATAAAAAAAAATTAAGGCCATTTCCGGTCAAACCGGAAGTAAAAGATATGTATGTGACGCGCATATTTAATCAGTATTCGGAATGTTATATGTCCATTTCCGCATATTAATGCGGGGTGTAATTTTTTTATTTTTCAGTTTTTCGGCGTTTTCTTTTTATTTGACATTCAATTGTTTTTAATTTTCGGATTCCTTAGAGAAAAGCACATAAGTATAATTTTTGAAGTTTTTTCCTAGGTTAAAAATACAGCAGAAAAATCGAGTAAGGTGCACTTAAAATGATCACTCTGTACATGAGGTTACTGCGCTTAAAATAAATCAAAAATAAAAATTATCATATTCACCTTTCATTCTCCATATCAATATTTAGAGACGGCAAAATGGGAAAACTTTCTTTTATATTAGTCTCTCTACAGAAATTACCGGAAATAAAAGAAAATTATTACTTTTATTAATTTACGAGAAAAAATTCAATTTTCACTAGTACTTACTTTTTATATTTTCTCGTTTGGGCTAATCTTCGATTTTTTGGTTTTCTGCTAAGGTATTTACGCTTATGATATGTTTTTATTTTTCCCATTGTTCTTTCACTGCACTAATAATCACTTTCAATAACACGTCTACTTTGGTATACCACTTTATAACAAATAAGTAAATTTGAGATATCTCTAGAATACACACGCCACTGTTGGTTACGAAAATCGCAACGTGGTTTCTAAGTGCCCGATTCCCCCTCCCGCAAGCGAGTCCAGTGTATGCAAGTGCATCCGTGTTTCCGAAAATTCATGCGAGATGGCAGCTATTATCGGAATATAGATATGCAGTTTTTAGTTTTCTAATAAATTTATTTTCAACTAATCCAAGAGGTGGGTCACATGAATATAAACGTTACAAACAGTGACTAATGTCGGAATGTTAAAAAATTTGGATACAAAATATTTAAAATGCATGCGAAAATTTTTTGACGACTCTGAAAAAAAAAATTACATTCCGACATTTTATACATATTCTTGAAAAATCTTGTAAAAATCGCACTCAAATCGGATAAGTGTTAAACGAGATATTCGAGAATTATGATTTAATAGGGTATATAAGACTCTTAAGTTTATGTTTAAGCGGATGTTTAACACGAATCTTGAATTTTATAACAGGTTTTGTGTTATTTTGCTCTAATAAAACTAAATTTAATATGTTTGAAAATAAATTTTCTACATCAAACAACCACAATAGTTTCATTTTAATCTTCTCTAAGTACCTAACAAATTTTGTATGTGCGCATGAATTGTTTTGTCTCTGCATTGACTATTTCCTGTATGCATGATGAACTTGGTTAAAAATTACTAATTAAAACCCAAATAATTTGAGTTGAAGTTTTGTACACGTATATGTAAAATGGCTCGCTCAAACTATTCTTTTGTTCCAGTTCCGATAAGAAGAATGACAGGGAAGACAATATCGTTGATTCAGATTTTTAACAAAATGATGATCCTAAATATCTACAGGGTTTTCCAACAAAAAAGGGCCACCCCTATATTTTGTTTATTTTTCGAGTTAGGAAAAAATGTTTTAAGTAAAAGTTGTAGTAAATCAAATCAACTCTTTTAGAATCCCTGCAAAGAGTATACAGGTGTTCGCATAAAAGCGGGACAAACCAAATTTACATTTTTTAAATAGAACACCTCATATTTTTTTACATTTTTGAAATATATGTTTTTTTGTGATTTCAGATATATAGGATATGTTGTATCTTATCATTTACTTGTTTTTATTTATTGCAAATTTTATACTACTAACATCTGCATGGTTATCAGGTTTGCCATGGACGAAAAACAATTAATTTGATATGTATGCATTACAAAATAATTTAATAAATTCAAAAAGCAAACTGCGTGGCTTTGTGTGTCATATCATTGTGAAAACGTTTACTTTATCAGAGCGATATGGTATGTACACTATTTATAAAAAATAACAAGAACTCTTCAATAGGTAACATTCTATTTGGTACAGAATGTATAACACAAATACACAGAAAGAATTCTGTACTTTAAATCAAAGCAATGTTTTCTCATGTATTTTGATGTGCTAAAACCGAATCTGGACCACAAAAATTACGGCTATTGAGTCAATTTTTAGCTACGGGATAATTTTAGCTACAGATATCATAAAAATCACCTTTTTCTAAACAAAAATTTGTAAGAAAAGCTTTTTCTATGTATAAAACTATATCACTACCAACGTTTTCGAGGGTGCTAAATATGATTTTGACATCAAAATTGCATTTTTGGCAGGTGCCGGTGCCAACTGTCAAACTGCCAATTCTCATATTCGAAATTCTAGATAAATAATTTAGGTGGCATGCAAAAAACTTTCATTAATTTCTTTTTGGAAATCAGTAAATATGATTTGGTTATCATAATTATATATCTGCAGATTATAATAGTACTTTGACAATAACCGTCAAAGTCATGTTGAGTACCCTCAAAAACGTAGGTAGTGATAAAATTTTAAGAATAATTTTTTTTTGAAATTTTGGACTTTAGCAGTTGGCCGCAATTGGCAGTTACTCTGTTGGCAACTGCCAAAAAGTCTAACTTGATGTCAAAATCATATTTAGCACCCTCAAATTCTTAGGTAGTGTTATATACTTTTACATATGGAAGAAGCTTTTTCTTACAAATTTCGTAATTTTACAATTTGCAGTTTGTCAGTTGGCAGGTGCCAAAGAGGTTATTTTGATGTCAAAATCATATTACCCATGGAACCGTAGATTACGATGATTTAGGTAAAAAAAATTGTCTAACAAAATTGTAATTTTTTTTGTTAAAAAAAAAAGGTGATTTTTATGTTATCTGTAGCTAAAAATGTCTCGCAGCTAAAAATTGCCGCAATGGCCGTAATTTTTATGGCCAGATTTAGTTTCAGCACATCAAAATACATAAGGAAACATTGTTTAGATTTTTTTAAATCAAATTTTTTTTTTGTGTGCCTGTGTAATAGTAGTTATAATAATAATTATTTAGTAGTTTGATTTTTGAATTTATTAAATTGTCCTGTGAGGCATGAATGTCAAATTAAGCGTCTTTCATCCCTGGTTAACCTGCTAACCTGGCAAATGCTGGTAGTATAAAATTTGCAATAAATAAAAAAAGATAAGATACAATATATCTATATTACATATCTGAAATCACAAAAGAACATAGGTATCAAAAATGTAAAAAAATATAGTGTGCACCATTTAAGAAAAGGCAAAGAGTGAACATGGTTTAACACGAAAAGATAATAATAAAAACAATCAGAAAAGAGGATATTTGCATAATTGGTTAGATAGTAAACCAAAATTAAGTAACTTACTGTAGAAAAATTCTCAGAATATAGTTAGAATAAATGTTTCAGCGCAAGAAAGATCTGTACCGCGAATATGAGAAATATTGTCAATTAAATGACAAGGTAAAAGACATAGTGGTCCTATATTTGATGCATTATTTTCTAAAATGAATTTGGCACTTTGCGCAACAAAAAAAGATGGATGTGATATTTGCTGTACATATGAAACTAAAGATCTTGGCAAAGAAGAATATCAAAATCATTTGTAGAGGAAGGTATGGCTAGAAGAGGAAAGGAGGTGGATGAGGATGTGGATTAAGAAAAATCTATAAATGGAGAGAATTATACATTTGTGATAGACGTTCAAGCAGTGAAAATTTGTTCGGTCCTCAATGCAAGTGCAGTTGTTGTAATACTGAATTAGCCATACACAATTTCACTATATGTGACTTGGTCACTCATGAGAGTACCAACTATTGGTTTAACGAAATAGAAGGTGATTTCTCAGCCTCCACATTCACAAGTATTATAATCGACTACCTCACAGAGAAATGACCAAAAGACCTTCCCATTATTTTTTACTCAGATGGTTGTGGATATCAAAATAGAAACTCCATTTTGGCAAATACATTATTGCCATATTCTATTATTTGATGGAGGTAAAATTAAAAAATAAACAAATTTATCTACCAAGCGATTATGTAAAAATCACCAATGAAGCTAAGTACTATAACTGATCAACTTAAAGTCACCATCTTCCGAGTTGTTCTGTTTCTGGCACGCTCCACTACAAATAGTGCCAGAAAGAGAGCATCACGTAAGGCGGTGACTTTAGGTTGATGAGTGTCGTACATTACTCTTTAAGGGTTATTCCCAAACATCAACAATGGTACATAATTGTATTCGCCCAAGAAAGAAAATAAAACAAATTAAAAGAAAACAACAAAAAAAACAACTGCACAATCACTAACTTTCAAAAAGTGGCAAGATCTTTAACAACTAAAACTTGTGCTTCCTGGTGATTGCCATGATTTTTATGATAATTTAGATAGTTAAAAAGTTGTAGTTAATTTAGTAGTTTTGAAAGTAAGTAATGTAAATGTTATTTTTTATGATTGTAAAAAAAATAAATAAATATGTATATATATTTTTTTAAGTTATGTTATTATTATAATAAAGTACTAAAACCTGTACGTAGTGTAATAGTTATTAACATTACCAGATGCGTTAGTGCAGTTTTTTGGGCAAGTAGGTAGTTTAAAGGTCGAGGCGGAGCTGAGGCCCTTAAAACCTTCTAGGCCAAAAAAGAGTTTACGCATCGTGTTATGTATTACATTTTTCTACTACCGATATTTAAATAATTCAAATAATAATTGAAGGTAAAATGATTGGCTAGTTGGTGTTAAACCAGTGCCATAGAAACAAACAAACATCAACAACAATTGAACATAAATAAATCATGATGGTTGTGAAAATTGCCAATGCTCTCCCCAGTCTCGCATATGCAAATTGTTTAATAGGCTGCGGTGAGTTTCGCACTCTTATACATAGCAACTGTAAAACAATTGATGCAGGATAATAGCATTATGCCATCGAAATAAAATTTCTTTCTTGAACAAAAATTAATCAAAATTACTCTCTTATTTCCTCACATTTCTGCATCAAAGTAGCATCATTAGAAATATACACGTAGCATTTTTTTCTCATTACACAACTATCTATCTCATGTTAGACGGCAGACATCAGTATTTGTAGTTTATTACCTTTAACTGGATTTTTGTGACAGTTGGATATCTATTTTTTCAGTTTTAATAAAGGTTGATTGTCGAACAAATTGGAGACGTTTTTTGTACTAAACTGAAAGAGACTTTCTTGATAAACGTTATAACAACTTATAGCAACGAATTATCTTTCTATCAGAGACAAATGACACTACAATGAAAACATCAATAACAGAACTGCTGTGCTAAGCTGAAAGGTCCTAACTGACAAAATTATGATTTTTGTCCTAACGGCATTTAGTACCTACTAGAATGCATTTTTCATCTGATTTCTAAATCAGAAAAGTCCTATCTGCGTTGTGGTTATATTGTAACATACATTTTGTCTATATTCGTTATCATTTTTCCGATGCAAGCTAAATATTAAGGAAAATCGTCCTATCCTATAACATAAAGCAAATATAAATAAATTTATAAATCATAGAATCAGATTTATTTAAGTTAGCTACAAGTATTTCCTCTGCATAAAAAGGGTGATGTCTCAAATATTGAAAATTATCGTCAAATATCCTTGTCATCTGAAATTTCAAAAATTTTTGAAAGGTATGTGTATAATATTGTTACGCCACTGGACTGTGCAGACTGGTTAGATTAGGCTGGAATTGTACACGAACGGCCGGGAATATTCTGGAGTGCTCTAGACGGGGAGAATGGATGTATAAATAAGACGCACGGTGGGCCGAGATCTTAATCTTAAGTTGAACGTGAGCGAGTAAAGAAGTAATAAGAAAGAGACTTATAAGTGTTCAAGTGTAATTATAGTTAAAACAGTAATTAGTCTATTGTTGTTAATTGTTAATTAATAAATAAAGTAGTGAATAAGTGTTACCTGGACTTTCAATCAACGAATCTACGGGAAGAGGTGTTTGTGTGGATAGCAAACACGTAACAATTTGGTGTCAGAAGTGGATTGGAAGAGAAATTTCTGGAATAATCGAAAAGGTTCTACAGTGTTCTTCTCAGAAATTAGTGGTAACATGAAGAATTAAACTACTGGACAGTGTTTGAGGACTATTTCTGGACCGAATAGTGACTTTAAAGTGGATTTTCGAGAAGTTTCTAGAACATTCGATTTAGAAATAGCTGCAAATACGCGAGTGCCGCTAGTAATAACGTGTTATAGACTGAGAAAAAGGGCTACTAGTGCAATTTCGGGAAAATTCTAGAACATTCGATTTGGAAACCACAGAAGATACGTAGACTGTGTTAACAGAAACGTGTTATAGACTCAAAACAAGACTTATTAGTGATATTTCGTGAAAATTCTCGAACATTCCATTGGACAATTAGTGGAGATAAGTGAATTTTGTCAACACAAAAGAAGTATAGACTCTAAATAAGACTTTATAGTGCTGTTTCGAGATTTTTCTGGAACATTCCATTAACAAAATAGACGTGATTTCATCATTTTACAGACTTCATAGTGTAATAAACTTTATTCTGAAATTGATTTACGTGTCGTGAGTTAATGCCAACAACAAGAAGTATGGCGGAGAAGCAAACACAGGACATGCTTGCTGCATTGTTACAACGGATGGACGAACAGAGAAAAATTATGGAAGATCAAGAAAGAAAGCGACAGGAAGAGAAAGATGAACAAAGGAAGATTATGGAAGATCAAGAAAGAAGACGACAGGAAGACAAAGAAGAACAAGAGAGAAGGCGACAAGAAGAAAAAGAAGAACAAGAGAGAAGACGACAGGAAGAAAAAGAAGACTTGACAAAAATGATCGAAGGCCTGGAAATAAGACGACAGGAAGAAAAGGAAGAACAAAGAAAGGAACGCCAGGAAGAATTAAGACAACTTATGGAGGGACAGCATCAAATCATGCTCTCGGTCACTGAACAATTGAAGGAAGATGTACAGGCTGAAGTCAGTGAAGTTAAAGAAGAAGTCAGTGAAGTTAAAGAAAAAGTCAGCCAAGTTGAAGGAGAAATAACTGAAGTTAAAGGAAAAGTCGGTGAAGTTGAAGGGGAGATAGCCCGGTTGAAACAACAATTAAGAGAGAAGGGAGGCCAATTAGTACTGTCATCTGGTGCTAGGTTACAGCCACCTTCATTCGACGGTCAAAGTTCATGGTCAACTTATAAGAGACAATTTGAGGCAGCTGCACGTTCAAATAACTGGAACGATGAGGAAAAAGCAACAGCATTGGTATTAGCACTAAGGGGCCAAGCATTAGACCTGCTCCAAACAATTCCTGCCGCACAGCAACAAAACTTTAGCATTTTGGAGGCAGCGTTAGAACTAAGATATGGCGACCAACATCTCGCCCAAGTATATCAGGCTCAGCTTAAATCACGCAGACAACGAGGTGGAGAAAGCCTCCAGGAGTTCGAGGCGGCGGTAGAAAGATTAGCCCATCTAGCTTATCCTGATGCACCAATTGAATTTCAACAACAGTTAGCAGTTGGTACATTTATTGATGGAGTAAGGGACCAGGAAGTTAGGCGAATTCTTAAGTTGGCCAGGCATAAGCTTAGCAGTGAGGCTTTAGTACATGCACTAGAGATTGAGGCTGCCTATAAGGATACCACACAATCATATCAGAGAGTACGAGCTGTGAGTGTGGAGGAAGACAAGCCAGACAACACAATACAAAACCTGATATCTGATCTACACAAGATGATGACCCAATTACTGACAAAATCGAACTCCCAGCAGAGACAAGACCAACAACAAAGTAGTGGGAGGCCGAATGGAGGCATTCGCTGTTATAGGTGTGGCAAAGTGGGCCATATCAAGAGAAACTGTCGTCAACGCAGCCCGGAAAGGGTAGATACTGCTGTGATTGAGGAGCCACAGGAAAACTAAAGATGGCTGGCAATTTGGGGGCTACGCTGGCCAAGAAATGTTGTGACCCTCGAGAAATAAAAGTTTCCCAACTTCGAAGAGTTCAAAGTAGTCTGTTGTTGGAGGGTTATGTAAATAAGAAGAAATGTGTGTTCACAATCGACACAGGAGCTACGTCATCAATAGTACGGGCAGGATTCATAATGGGTTTCAAAGTAAATAAAGAACAGAAGGGATTAGTCATCCGAACAGCTACGGGAGATAGGGCGGCGGTTCATGGGGAGGTCGACATGGAGCTGCAGATTGGCCGCTTATGTATTAAACATCAAGTTATCGTAGCTGACATTACAGATGACTTCATTTTAGGATTAGACGTTATGGAAAAATATGGATTTGTGCTTGACGTTGGAGAACGAGTTCTCAGGATTGGAAATGAAGAAATTATCCTTTCAACGGCAGATGAAAAATTCCATAATATTAGGCTACTAACTTCGAGGACCATAAAAATTCCTGCAAGAACAGAGAAAGTAATTGAGGCAGTCCTGGAGGAAAATTCTGTGGGATACCGCTTTGGGCTCGTTGAGAAGGATGACTCAATTAAAATGACAGAGAATGTGATCCTAGCAAGGACTTTAACACAGACTACAGACAATATACCGATTAGAGTGGTTAACCTAAATTCACACTCAGTGACGTTCAAAGAAGGTGAAGCAATTGGCACCTACGAACCAGTCACATGGATTGCGAGATGTGAAGAACAAATCATTGGAGCTTCGTCTACAGATATGGACCAAGAAGTTGTAAAGATGTTAAATGCCCAGTTAGACCATTTAACTCCAGATGAACATAGAGAAGCTTTAAAATTTTTGAAGAAAGAAAGTACAGTATTTGCAAAGGACACAGAAGCTCTTACGAAGACCAACATAGTGCAACATCGGATAAATACTGGTGAATCAGCTCCTATTCGTCAACCACCTAGGAGGCTCCCATTAGCAAAACAAGAAGAGGCTTCTGCAATGGTACAGAAGATGCTTAAAGACGGAGTTATTGAGGAATCAACCAGTCCTTGGTCGTCGCCAGTAGTTTTGGTTGCTAAGAAAGATGGAACTTTAAGATTCTGTGTCGACTACAGGAAGCTGAATGACGTCACTAGAAAAGACAGCTATCCGTTACCCCGAATTGATGACACACTAAGTACGCTGGCAGGTTCACAGTGGTTTTCCACTCTAGATCTTCGAAGTGGATATTGGCAAGTGGGACTTCATCCAGATGACAAAGACAAGACAGCCTTTTCGACAGGAAGTGGCCTTTATCAATTCACTGTGATGCCTTTCGGCCTGTGCAATGCGCCAGCGACTTTTGAAAGACTGATGGAACTGGTACTACGAGGACTAACTTGGAAGACATGTCTAGTTTATCTTGATGATGTGATGGTTATGGGACGGGATTTTAAGGAGCATTTGAAGAACCTTCAAGAAGTGTTTGGAAGAATTAAAAATGCACACCTGAAATTAAATCCCAAAAAGTGCCTAATGTTCCAGAAAGAGGTCAAATTCCTAGGACATGTCGTGTCTTCGGAGGGGATAAGAACAGACCCAGACAAGATTTCCTCAGTACGAGATTGGCCGAGGCCTTCAAATGTTCACGAAGTACGAAGCTTCCTTGGTCTATGCACTTATTACAGACGGTTTGTGGAACGATTTGCTGATATTGCGAAGCCACTACACCGGCTTACAGAAGAGAAGGTTCAGTACCAATGGACACAAGAGTGCGAAACATCCTTCAGAACACTAAAATCAGCACTGTGTTCGAGTCCAGTTCTTTTATACCCAGAACGGAAAGGCCTCTACGTATTAGACACAGATGCCAGTAATTCTGGACTTGGATGTGTTCTTTCCCAAATTCAAAATGGACAGGAAAAAGTAATTGAGTATTTCAGCAAGACGTTGTCGAAGCCAGAACGTAACTATTGTGTGACACGGAGGGAACTATTGGCCATTGTCAAGTCCATAGACCATTTTCACAAGTACCTATATGGACAACATTTTAAAGTTCGGACCGACCATGCTGCATTAAAGTGGTTATTGCAATTGAAGACTCCGGAAGGCCAACTAGCTCGCTGGATAGAAAAACTGCAGCAGTACGATTTTAAAATCGAACATCGTCCCGGAAAATCCCATAGAAATGCGGACGCTCTCTCCAGAAGACCCTGTCGGGAAGACTGCAAGCACTGCCACCGGGTGGAAAAACAACAAGGGATAATAACTGTAAACACCGTTAAAATTGATGTTCCTGACGATTGGACAAAAGAGACATTAAGAGAAGAGCAGTTAAAAGATCAAGAAACTGGTCCTATTCTGGAATGGAAAGAAAGAGGAGCCCGACCTGGCTGGAAGGACATTTCAGACAAGGCAGTGGGACTGAAGGCTTTGTGGGCACAATGGGATTCCCTTAGAGTAGAGGATGGACTGTTGAAAAGAGCTTGGGAAAGTCCAGACGGGAAGGAAATTACTTTGAGATTGGTAATTCCCAGGTGTCGCATACCAAAAGTACTCCAGGAAGTGCATAATGGAACATCTGGCGGACATTTTGGCATCAACAAAACTCTCACTAAAGTACGCGAACGATTCTATTGGGTGAACAGCCGCCAAGATGTGGAAGCTTGGTGCCGCAAATGTGAAGTTTGTGCGGCAAGTAAGGGGCCACGGACAAGAAGTAAGGGCCAAATGAAACAATATAACGTAGGGGTTCCTTTTGAGCGAATTGCGATCGATGTAGCTGGTCCATTCCCCGTGACAGATGATGGGAACAAATACATCTTAGTTGCCATGGATTATTTCAGTAAGTGGCCTGAAGCTTATGCCATACCTAACCAAGAAGCAGCCACTGTCGCTCAAGCTCTGGTAGATAATCTAGTATGTCGATTTGGCGTGCCCCTAGAATTGCATTCGGATCAAGGAAGAAACTTTGAATCAGGGGTATTTCAGAAGATGTGTCGCTTACTGGGAATTCATAAGACAAGAACAACAGCCCTACATCCACAATCAGACGGAATGGTGGAGAGATATAATAAAACCATGGAGGAGCACCTATCCAAAGTGGTTGAGAAACATCAGAGAGATTGGGACCGTCACTTACCTCTTTTCCTTATGGCCTACAGGGCCTCCATTCATGAAACAACAAAATAGACGCCGGCTCGCGTGATGTTTGGACGTGAGATTAGACTGCCATGTGACTTGGTGTTTGGCACACCAGATGAGGAGAGACTTTTCATAAATGACTACGCCGATGAAGTTGGTGAACGGCTAAGGAACATTCATGAGCTGGTACGAGACCGAATTGCCATAGCAAGTGATCGCATGAAGGCTCGTTATGATCTTAAGGCGAATTCAGGAGGGTTCCAGGCTGGAGATTTGGTTTGGCTATATAACCCACAACGAAAGAAAGGCAGGTCCCCGAAGCTTCACCCGCCCTGGGAAGGTCCTTACACTGTGGTCACCAGACTAAACGACGTTGTATATAGAATTCAGCAAAGTCCAAAATCCAAAATGAAGGTGGTTCACATAGAGAGACTAGCCAAGTATGCAGGGAATAATGAATTGCCTGATCGGGACGTTCAGGCTTAAGGAGGGGGCAGTGTTACGCCACTGGACTGTGCAGACTGGTTAGATTAGGCTGGAATTGTACACGAACGGCCGGGAATATTCTGGAGTGCTCTAGACGGGGAGAATGGATGTATAAATAAGACGCACGGTGGGCCGAGATCTTAATCTTAAGTTGAACGTGAGCGAGTAAAGAAGTAATAAGAAAGAGACTTATAAGTGTTCAAGTGTAATTATAGTTAAAACAGTAATTAGTCTATTGTTGTTAATTGTTAATTAATAAATAAAGTAGTGAATAAGTGTTACCTGGACTTTCAATCAACGAATCTACGGGAAGAGGTGTTTGTGTGGATAGCAAACACGTAACAATATAATAAGTGACTTCAATAACAAATACAATATCTTGACAACTAGCCAGCATGGGTTTTGCAAAGATAGATCCACTGAAACTGCAACAAATCAACTACTTAATTATATTGTCTAAACGTTATTTGTGGTATTCTCTAAAATTTCCTTTTCCTTTTTTGGGAATTACTACCACATGATTAATTCTTCGTTATCTAAAAAATATACTTAAGGGGCCTAGTCGGAAAAAAGCTTCGGATAGCTGTGTCACTCTCTAGAAAGTTTTTATACATGCGCCGTTGAATAATTTTGCTCTTGACTATACATTCACTGGACGTTTTATTCATCGATTTCATTGAGGTGCGATTCCCGATAGAGGTAACACTTCCTTGCTCCATTTGTAGTGACAAAGATACTTATTTAGAAAATTCTTTTTAACCAAATAGTACGGAATAAAAGTTTGAAACTTGCTGAGCGTAATTATGAAGATTCATTCTAGACGATATGTATGAATTTTACCTTGAATTTTACCGATTGATATCATAATTCAGGAGCTAATCACTTCCAAATTTCACTTATATTTACAGTATAAATTTTCCCTACATAAAGTGAAAATTAATTAAAATAGATATACATGTACCCTCTATTACACTTTCAACTACTGATCCTCCAAATTTGGTGTAATTTGACCAAACCGTATGGAAGAAATAAATTTTGAAAAATTACCTTACAAACACTGGTTAAATTAGCCCTCTTAATTACCCAGCATGTTACTGGAAAAATAAACCTCTGCGCTTGTGACTATGTTTATGGGGAACTTGATAGGGGCAGCTATGCCGTGTCACTCGTGTTCGATTTATTTAAGGCCTTTGATAGTCTTTATAAACAATTTATTACAAAAAAGTTATATACTTTAGGTATTAGGGGAATTTATTAAATTTGATCGAATTTTATTTAGAAAACCGTGAATTAACAGTAAATATAAATAATGTAAAGTTAGAGAGATTTCCTGCTTCACTTGTAGTTCCCCAAGGTTCGGTTCTGAGTCTGTTGATTTTCCTACTTTGTATTTACGATTTACCACACTTTATTAGCAAAGGCATAGTAACTATGTTTGCTGACGACACTACTGTAACCGCAGCAGGCAGATCTATCAAAGAAATTTAAATAAAAATTAATGAGACATTTAATGAAATGGAATACTGGTGTCAAAATATGTTTTAATTCTAAATAAACAAAAAACTGTATATATAAACTTTGACCTATAGAAAACTATTCCTGACAAAGCTATTCAGGAATTTCCCTGTGCCTTTGAAAATTATGCTAAATTATAAGATACCTGGTTTGATTTAGATATGATTTCAATAGCCACATCACGCATGTAAGTGGAAAGCTGAATAAGGCTTTTTATGCAATTCTACAAATTAAATCGTTTCTAACTGTAGAGGGTATATTGCTTACTGCAATCTTTCCTATAATATCATGTGTTGGGGTGCTGCCACTGACCTCAATAGACTTTTGATTTCACAAAAAAGAATTCTAAGATTAATGTTTAATTTGGACTATCGTGGAAGTTGTCCACACGTTTTTAAGATGTATGCAATTTTAACAGTGTTATTTAGATACATTTTGAAATGTGTTACTTTAATAAAAAACATTTAACGGACTTTGTACACCAATTAGTTATACATAGCTATTTTACAAGAACCACAAATCTCCAATTATCTATGCATATAACAAAAATGTTTCGTAAATCTCCAGGCAACAACTATCATCTATAAGCACTACCTGTTGAAATTAAATTAATAGAGAATTACAATTCTTTTAAAAAAAAGGTAAAATTATTCTTACAAACCAACTGTTACCAACTGTTAAAAAATATTTATCTTTAGAAAGGAAATAGGCTGTAATTTGGGACCTATAAACATAAATTTAATAACATTTTAATTACATTGCACTGCAGCTCGTACATTACTTTATATTACTTTATACGAGTAAATATTATTGTATTTCATTATTTTTCACTGTCTTTAATGTAATTATATAGTAGTACTATGACTTGCCTATTGTATCGTGTGTATGTTGATTGAGGCTAATAAAGTATTGTATTATATTCTATCACGTAGGACAAATTATTTGTGTAACCCAATCTGAAATTATACTATTTCAAAGTAAAAAGTCCTATTTGTCAGTTGGGAGATGACAGGTTGAATAGAATTTAAATGACCATATCTCTAAATTTACTTTTTGTCAGTAAGGACTTTTCAGCTTTGCACGGCAGCAATAGTTAATTCTGTAAGATAATACTAAAATTATGAAAAAAGTAATAAACTTTCCCCGTTTAACAATTAACTTCCATTTAATATTCTTTTAAATGTTATACAGTGTGTAAGTACCATAAAAGAACCTCAGATGTAACACTTGATTATTTCTTTTTGCAAAACCAAAAAAAGATAGAAATTGTAACCGTCCACTTTTTGATCGTATTTAGCATGAAAGAGAATTTAAGTTTATTTATTACCCTGTTAGTTAGGCAATTTCTAACTTGCACAATTAAATAATTTTTTGTCTATATTGCAATAGTTTTAATGAATACCGCTATACCCAGAGGGCGTGGAGAGAAGCCGCAAAAATAAGCAAGATCACAGGACTTAAGAGGAGAACCTGACCGGACGCGGTCAGGGTAAGTTGTCTGGCTTCACGCACGAGTGTGCTGAAAAGTGATTAATTATTGATTAATGTAAGATCAATATTGTTTAGTTATATAGTGTGTGGCTTGGTAAGCTTAGTGAAGTGTTTGCACACATCCCTAGCCTTTGGTGCTACGCATGTAAAATGTGTCTCCTGTGGGGAGGTTTAAGGTGCATAAATACTTGTAAGCAGAGCCATTTTTATTTTAACGCCAAGGATGCCAATGTAGGAGTACGAGCAGCAAATTATGCTTATTTAACGTCACGTTTGATCGTGAGTGTGAGCTGTTATTATTATGTTAATACTATTATTAGAACTGCCCTAACTGAGATAACAATAGTGCTTCATGTACGCTTTCTTATCTGTAGTAGCATATTTCTCAGCTTGGTTCAGGTGTGTCATCTATGTGTGTAGCGATGTATTTCACCTATAGACTACAAAACTTACTTTGTTTTGCAGAACTTATCCCGTCTAGTTTAAGAACTGCAATGTGGCTTTTGGTTAGACTTTATATGTAACTTGAATGTTATAAAACATTCCACTTTGTTGTGTTGATGTTTTAGTTGTATTTCTATTAGTATAGACACTCTTTATTTTTTATGGTTGTAAGAACCAGAGTAGTAAACTGTTACTCACGTATTGAAAGTTAGTAAATTACTGTTACGAAGGCATTATTTTATAATTTGGTATTTCGTTCCGAATACTTCCATTCATAAAAGATAACTAGGAGCTAAAGTTGTGTAGTCTAACTTAAAACACAATTTTACAAAAAAAAGCAAATAGTAATAAATACTAAAAGTTATTACTTTTAGTATTTATTTAATTAAAGATTACGGTATTCGTAATCTTTAATTAAATAAAAATAGACGATTACGACTTTTGATATATTGTATTTAGGTATTACTTTTGGAATTTATTACAATTTGTAAATAATCCTCATTTCTCTGTTGGAATATTTTGTTATTTTAATTTTTTTATGCCTTTATTAGTGAAAATAAAACATTATAATATTTTTTCCGTCCCTCTTAATGAGCTGTAACTTCTTACGGGTAGACTGTTGTACGTAGGTTAGTTGAGTAAAATGGAATTAATTTGCTGATTAGTATCTAAAATTCATTTTGTCACTGTTTTCTGGGATATCCTGTCTATGAAAGAATGCGGTTATACAAGCTTTACAGTAGAAACAGTTGACTGAATACTTGTTACAATTTAGGTGAAACTGATATTAAATTACAAGGCCATTTAGTGTAATTAAATAATTTTGAAATCCTTCAAGACAATTAAATTGTAAAGAAAATCGACGGAATTTTAAAGCAGACAGGAGATGTTTCAATTAGTCTAAGGGCAACACCCATTCTGTGTAACCATTTATTACCGCTGTTTTGTTGAAGATGCTGCGAATTTCTGCTTTGACTTACATGACCCAGAAAAAGAAATTAAACCGTTTGAAACAAGTACTTCATTGAGTTTGTACTTCACGTTAAACTTTTAACCCAGTCTAATAAATAAGCATAAATGGCGAATTTATGTTAGTTATTATTAGGCAGTGGAAATATTTGTTAATTTTTAGAGTCGCCAGTTTTTTATTTATTTATTTATTTTATTTATTTAAATGAGTAGGCAACCCAACACAATGAATTTGCACTGCAATTTGCAGAAGTGCACCATAGATACAATAAAAATGAGAGGGTATAGTGTACTTTTACAATTAAACTAATCTAAACCTAAATTGTAATTAAACATGGAGTGAAAAAAAAAAAAGAGAATAACAATTTCGTAGTTAGTGCTAATAAAACTTATAGAAGAATAAAAAGAACAAAAAGAAAATATTCATGTACCCATATATACATACGCATACACACATACATACATACATATATACATATATATATATATATATATATATATATATATATATATATATATATATATATATATATATATATATATATATATATATATATATATATATATATATATATATATATATATATATATATATATATATATATATATACAGGGTGAGCCACGGTGGGTGGTGTATTAGAAGTATATGGAGAATGGATCAACCGATTGCTTTGAAATTTTGGTTACCAAGATAATCGAGTATGATCTCTCCAACTAAAATATTTTCGAAAGTGCGGTGTTGCCACTTATACGTAAAACTGGCAACATCTTCGTTATTTTAAATGGAATACCCTATATATTTTTGCGTTTTTTTGGATCTTCGTCTCTTTGTGAGTAACTTTTATTAATATTTACCTATACCTATCTCAAGCCGTTTTCGAGATAATAATTCTTTTCTGAATTTATTGCCAAAAAATTTGACTTTCAGTAAATCGTGTTTTCTCCTACCTACGCAGCAATTAAAAGATAATTTTTTAGTTGCGGCTAGGCAAGGCCTGGGGGCATCTCCTCCATTATTCAAATGTTTTGAATATCATACAGGGTGAGTTAGAGAACGCTTTCTACAAGTGACTTAGAAAAATGCACGAAAGTCATTTTTTTTAAATGGAATGCCCTGTATATTATTACTGATTCAGAAAGGCGATACATTTACCTCTTTAAAAAGGTAATATACTCCATACCTAATGCACACCGTTTTCGGTTTATGGGCACTTTTCTATAACCTTACCAAGAATATTAGTCTTCTGGTATATCATAACGGGTGGGCCATGAAATTTTTGTTTTGTCATTTTGTAATGACAACAGATGTTATTTTTCTAAATAAATTTGACGTTAGTGATATTTGCACCTAATTTGAATAGCTATGTAGCACAAATATGGCAGAAAATAATTATACAAACACGGTTTTAATTGATTTGTTT